>PVIA01004998.1:0-124803 GCA_004024845.1 Tonatia bakeri
GGGAGGGAGGGAGAGGGAGGGAGATGTATCCCCTGACTGGGAATTGAAACCGCAACATTGTAGTGCACTGGACAACTGGACAACACTCCAACCAACTAGCCACCTGGCCAGGGGCCACCTCTTTATTTTTTCCTTGCAAAGTATTTGTTGAGGAAACTAATTTTTGTGTCCCAAAGATTTTTCTGTATTTGTCTCATGGTAGTGCTTGTTAGGTTCCCCTCTGTTTTCTGTATTTCTATTAAACTTGTAGTTGGTAACAGATGGATGAAGCTTAATTATGTTCAGGTTAGCTTTGTTTTGTTTTGTTTTGTTTTTTGCAAGAATATTTAATAGTAGTGTTTTGTAATATTTCCTGTGTGTCACATCAGGAAATATAATAACATCTGGTTGAACCCTTTTCTGTGATGCCAAAGTTGATTTGTGGTTTGGATGTTGTCAACATTATCTATCCATTGAGAAATTTCCTATCAGCTTCTATATCAGTTTTTTCTATTTATGCTCAGATCAAATAATCATTTCTGGAGAACTAAAAATATAGAAGTAAGGAAAGCTCTAGATTCTGATTTTTTTTTTTGAGTACATATGAATTTTACTGTGATTGCTTAAATAGAGCACTTTGCATCATTTCATTTGTGCAATTTCCTGTTTAGTTTTCAGGACTCAAATCTGCTGTGACCTGAGATATATTCCTGGATGTTTTGGTGCCTCTCAAGTTAGATGCATTGGTGCTGCTTTTTTAGCAACCTGTACTATCTGTTCCTCTTTTATAGCACATAATTATTTTATACTTACTGGCTTTCTTCTTATTCTTCCCCACTAGGCCATCAGCTTCTTGAGAAATAGGGCATTACTTCTTTTTTTTCCCATTTATTTACTTTTTATTAAACTTATTGGCATAACATTGGTTAATAACATTATATAAGTTACAGAGGTATGACTTTATAATATGACATCTGTTTACTCTATTGTGTGTTCACTGCCTAAAGCCTAATCTCCTCCCATCACCAAATATTTGATCCTCTTTACTTTCTTCATCTTTCCTCTACCCCCTTTCTCCTCTGGTAATCACCAATCTGTTGTTTGTATCTATGAGGGTTTTTTGTTTGTTTGTTTGTTTATTGAAGACATGTACTTCCTATTTCTTGACACATGGTAGGTGTTCAGTAAAGATATGTTGAATATATATGCTTTCTTTCCTTTAATCATTTTTATTTTTTTAAGATTGTATTTATTTTTAGAGAGGGATGGGGAGGGAGAAGAAGAAAGAGAGGGGGGTTGCCTCTCACACACCCCCTACTGGGGACCTGGCCCACAACCCAGGCATGTGCCCTGACTGGGAATCTAACTGGCAACCCTTTGGTTCTCAGGCCGGTGCTCAAACCACTGAGTCACACTAGCCAGGACTCCTTTAATCATTCTTTTTTAATGAACCTTAAATTACCAAGACTTTGATTGTGATGATGCTCATTTGCTCACTGGAGGTTATACTGTGTTGTGGGGGGGGGGGGAGGTGAGAGAGAGAGAGATGTTTTGTACATATTTAAATTAAGTTGTTAAATTGCCTTTCAGGTTGTGTATATAAAAGTATGCAATCAGTTCCTGCCCATGAGTAGTTTAGTAGTCCAGTTGGTGAGAGGAAACACACCTAGATCAGTTGGTGCCAATTATTTGTAAATTGTTGAAGTTCTAAGTTATGTGATATTAACTAAGTGCCATAAAAACATGGTAAAGGAAGAGACCAATGAATATAGGAATCAAGAAATGCTTCAGAGTGCCCTGGCCAGGTTGCTCCATTGGTTGGAGCATCATCCTGTGCACAGAAGGTTTGCTGAGATCAATCCCCAGTCAGGGCACATACTTAGGTTGCATGTTCAATCCCAGTTCAGGGTGCATGTGGGAGGCAACTGATCCATGTTTCTCTCTCACTTCAATGTTTCTTTTCCCTTTCTCCACACTCCCTTCCTTTTTCTCTAAAATCAGTAAACATTCCTGGGTGAAGATTTTTTTTCAAATGCTTCAGAGAAAGATTTGAAGTAAATCGGAGGCTGTGATGAAATGGCAAGGAGGGAAAGGAACTTTTCAGAGACAAGAAACAATTTGTTACCATAGAACCCGAGTATCAAGAGAGAGAGGAAGTTTTAATAGCAAAAGCTTAGAAAATGAGACCTAATGTTATAAAATGTGCTTTCTGTATTTAGGGATGCTTACTCTGAGTTTAGGAGTCCCTACCTTTTTACATTTCTTTTTGTGAAGCTTTAATATGGTTAATTCAAGTTTTTCCTTCTTCTCATAAACCAACCCCCTTGATCTCTTTAGTTGGATAAAGAGACAGGGTGGGGCGGAAGTAAATAAGTTAACAACCAAATTATTATAACAGAATATTTTTAGTGATCAAAGTGATTTCAAAGTAGTAGTCAAATTCTGGGGAGAGAAAGCACTAACATTGGAATGTCACAGAGGAAGTCAGGGAAGTTCAAGGAAGTCAGTTTATGAGAAGATGGCAGAAACTTAAACTGTGTTAAAGCTTTCACACACAAAAATGGGAAAAGGTAGTGACTCCTATACTCACTGTACCTCTTGCGACAGCATGGGTAGACCCGGAGAGTATTATGCTCAGTGAAATAAGCCAGTCAGAGAAAGACAAATATCATTTGATCTCACTTATATGCAGAATCTAATGAACAAAGTAAACCAGCAAACAAAATAGAAACAAACTCATAGATACAGAGAACAGACTGACAGCTGTCGGAGGAGAGGTGATTGGGGCGGGGACGGGGGTTAGGTGAAAATGGGGATTAAGAAGAAAAAATATTTAGAGACACAGAATAGTATGGTGATTACCAGAGGGAAAGAAGACTGGGGGGAAGTAGAAGAGGGTAAAGAGAGAGTAAATTGTGATGGAAGGAGACTTGGCATGGTGGACACACAATGCAACATACAGATAATATATTATAAAATTGTACACCTGAAGCCTATATAACTTTATGAACCAATGTGACTCTAATAAATTCAATAAAAATAAAAAAAATTGTCTGCAGGTTTTCTTATTCTTTTGGAGTGAGGCAAGGTAAAAATGCAAACATCTTTGCTTTTATAGGTGAGGAAATTGAGGCTCAGCCGTTTCCAGGGTCACATAGCTAGTTAAATGGGAAAGGTGCAAATTTGAACGTGGGTCTGTCTGACTTAATACCAGCCCTTAATGTTGGATGAGTCCTTAATCTTTCACCCAGGTAGTGAGTTGTGATACCTACTGCATAGTGAGCAGAAAGCTTTCCAGAGAACTGAGAGAGGCATGGGAAGACTAAAGGCCTTTGCAGATTAAGTTTTTAATTCCCACTGGTCTCCAAGTGAGAGGAGGACTCACCCCACCTGGATGCACATAGCGGACATTGAGTGCATCTGCCATCCTTAGGGCCAGATTCAGCCCATGTGGCTGACTAGAACAAAGATGAAGCCAGAAGGACTGGCCTTAATAATCTCTGGCCTAAAGAGGGAGAAATTCCAGATGCTTTGAGGAATGTTTCTGGAACCTTCAGGGCTAAAGGGTATACCAATTTCCTAGGAAAAAAAAAAAGAACAGATATGACCCCTGTGTAGCCATATTATTGCTGGCAAGTGAGTGCTGAGTATCCAAGGAGCCTAGTGAAAAGCCATAAATGGCATGTGCTCTGCACTCCAATTTTTTGAAGCCAGGTTATTGATGTATATTTACATGAGTTTTGACGTATGTACAGTATGGTCACTACCACAGACATGATACAGAATGTGTTTCTCACCACAGTAGATTGTCTCATCCCTTTGTGACAGCTTCTACTTTCCCCTAGACTCTGGCAGCAATCGATGTTTTCTTTCCCTATAATATTGCCTTTTATAGAGTGTCATAAAAATGAAGTTATATAGTATTTAACCTTTTAAATCTGTCTTCTCTCACTTAGCATAATGCATTTGAAACATTCTCATTCTGATAGTCTGTGTATCAGTAATTCATTTCTTTTTACTTCTGAGTAGTTGATAATTTTTATAGAAAAAAATACTTTAAAATCAATCTAGGAAAGTAAACATTTTATATGAGTTAGGGTGACCAGACATCTCAATTTGCCTTGGTCAAAACTGGTTTATGCCTGTTGACTCAGAATAATTTTTAATATCTCCTTTCACTCAAGTGTGTCTTGATTTGGATGGTAAATTATATAGATGCTATAAACTGAGTGACAAGATACAGTTTACTTGCCCTACAATGTCAAATTTGCCTTTAAAATACCAGAATTATACAATTCTGCAATATTTATATTTAGCATAACTATTATGAGTAATATTGGCTGTAATAACTAACATGTAATCTCATTTTGATCTTTACAACCATATTTCCATTTGCATTAGAGATCACAGATTCAGAATAGAATAAATGACCTGCCAAAAATCATAAGCTAGAAAAAATAAACCTTCATTGTTGCCCTGGCTGGTGTGGCTCAGTTGTTTGTAACATCGTCCTGTAAACCAAAAGATCATGGGTTCAATTCCTGGTTTCTCTCCATCCCTCTCTCTCCCTTCCCTTGTCTCTAAAATCAGTGAGCATATCCTAGGGTGAAGATTAAAAAAACATACAAAAAACCTGGTTATTGTCTGTCAACACATTCACCCTTAATTTCTCATCTTAATTGAAAGGCAGGCATTATGATATATTGGTTGAGAGTAGAGGCAATGGTGACAGAATTTGTGGGTTCTAGTCCTGACTCTCATAACTTTCTTGCTGTTTGACCTTGAACAGATTGTGCAATCTTTGTGTTTCAGTTTCCTCATCTATAAAGAGGGCATAATATCATAATATATCTACAGTGCCTATGGTAAGCATACAGTAAGCTTTTGATAAAGGCTAGCTATTATTTTTTTTAAGATTTTATTTATTCATTTCTATAGAAAGGGGAAGGGAGGGAGAAACGGGGAGAGAAACATCAATCAGTTGCCTCTTGCACACCCACAACCAGGGACCTAGCCTGCAACCCAGGCATGTGCCCTGACTGGGAATCAAACCAGTGACATCTAGGTTTACAGGCTGGCATTCAACCCACTGACCCACACCAGCAAGGGAGGCTAGCTATTATTTTTAAAATTATTGCTACTTAATTGACACCAATTAGTGGAACCTCCCTGCCTCAACAAAAAACTTCCCATCCTCCCCATATTTTTAAAAAAATAATGGGAATGTTTTGTTCTTTTCCCCCTCTAATTAAAAAAATTATTAACTTCTAATAGTAAGGTACCTGATTATGAAGTTTTTCTACATTTAGATAAATAGTTTAGTCTTGGTGTAGTAAATCGACTCAACAAACTGTGTTTCTTGTAACATCTGCTTCTTTCAAACTTTATGCATATCTGACAGAATTTTAAAAATAGGATGGTAGCTAAATTTGGGACTCGGTTAAATAAAATTATGCAGCCTTCTCAGAGCCTCAGAAATTTAGTAGGAAACTATTGTAAATTTGAGGATTTTGCCATGAATACTGTAGGCAGTAGTTGCAAAGGATGATTTATGGGACCAGGAACAGAATGGTGGCAGGAAAATAAAATAATTCATACAGTTATTTAGGCTTGAAGTGATGGGGCTAGAGACCTGACAGTGGAAAAAGGAAGGTCAGAATGGATCCATGAAATAATCTGAAGGAAGCTTCAAGGAGACTTACTGATTTGTTGGAGAGAATTAAATTAACTCCCAGGAGTCAAATTAACTCCCAGGTTTCTAGTCTGAGAGAAGCTTGATGCCAGTAATTTAAAATGTGGTAGATAGGAAGGGCATCTCTAGTTGTTTTGACGCTGGAAGAGATTGAAGAGGCTTATTGTAGATGTGTTGACTTGAACCTAGCAATGGCAGTTTCAGGAAGCCAAATACGTAGATGTCAGAGGAGAGACTAGATCTAGAGAGATAGCTGAAGCCATGAAAGAATATTTTTCCAGTTTTAGTTTAAAGAGAAATGAGCCATTGAAGGTAAAGGAACAAGGGAGTGCAGATAGTGCTGTGTCATGTGAACACAAAGATTGAGGGGAAAGGGACGTTGAAGTGATAAAAAAGCTAAATGATGAAGAGTGAGCAGTCTTTAGCCTTGGCCTGGCTGACCTTGATGAGCATCCTCAGTGCTGTAAAAGCTCCCCTATGGCTTTGAGTGACCTTGAAGATGCAATTTTTTCAAATAAGAGGGCAAAATAAAAGCAAGATTGTAAAGGTTAAAGAGAAAATGGAAACTAAAAAGCACTCATTGTAGAAATTTGGCAGGAAAGAGAAGTAGAGAAAGAGTATAGGAGTTGATAGGGGGAACCTGATCCTGTTTAAAAGCAAGGAGGGGAGGAGTCAGTTCAAAGGAAGAAATTGAAGATACAAAAGTGTATGTAGGAGCTAAATCCCAGATGAGGTGAGAAGGCAAGAATTGGGAAAATTAGAGGGAGGTGGCCTCATTTTGGAAAAGTTAAAATAGATTCCTCCTATGAAATATTACCTCTGTGTGCTGGCATTTATACCTTTTTCACTTCTCTACTATGAAGGAGTTATATAATCTGCTTTTTATAGTGACCTCATTATTTATATCTTCAGATTATAAAAATAATTTATGTTCATTGTACAACATAGAGAAACATGTAAATGAAGAAAAAAATCACCCGTAATTCCACCAGCAAAAATAACTTGTTAATGTTTGATAGAGTCCTTTTGAATGCATTAATTTTATATATATTTCTGAAAAAACATGATTATATTATACTATATATTCTGTTTTCTGTCCTACTTTTAAAAATACTATTATTTTTGAAACTTCTTCTACTTCACAAAATACTCTTTGTAAATAGTGTTTTTAATATTCCATTTTAAGCGCTAATCCCATTTGGATCAACCTAGGCATTCTCAGTTTCCTTTATCTCCTAATTTTTTTAACCTGATCCAAATTCTGTTATTAAACATAAGTGCTACAGATACCAAAACAGTTATTGAGAGTCTGGGAGCTGAATTTAGGAGGAAGAAATCAGTATCCCCAGCCTCTAAAGATTGTCTCAGAAAATCCTATCTTTACCTTTCTCTCTCTTCTTCAATGACATTCTTGAAAAAAAGTCCATTTTTATCCTTCCCTTTTATTTTTTGTGTGGCATCTGCTTCAGAGAAACCAGTGATTTGCTTTTAGGCCCTGTAAATTCCCTGTGGGGCCTTAGAAGAGAGAAGAAAAGGTTACCCTTGTAAGGTGGGGGAAGGATGAGAGGTAGGGTTCCCATATTGTTTGTGGTCACCTGTCCCTCCTTTGTCATCTCCTCAGAAAAATAGTACTCTCATCCTTTTTTTGGTTAATCAGAATTGAAATGTTGACTCTAGTTGAGAATGAATTGGATTCAATTAATGAAAACAAATTTGTGGTAGAATGATGTGGATTCTTTCTATGCCTTATGCTATACTAATAATTAGCTACTGGATTTTTGGGGCTATTAGATGCTCTGGACCATAAGACGCACCTAGGTTTTAGAGGAGGAAAATAGGGGAAAAATTTGAAACAAAAAACGTGGTGAAATATTTAATAACATAAATAACATAGGCTGCTGCCCCCTTGCCCCCCCCCACACACACACAGTGAGCCAGGTAAGCTATATTCGGACCATAAGACGCACCCCCATTTTCCTCCCAAATTTGGGCAGGGGGTGTCTTATAGTCCGAAACGTATGTAACTGTCTTTGAGCAAGTTACTTGTTCTCTCTGGGTTAAAAAAGAAGTAGTCTGAAGCTTTAAATTCTAAAGTGTCTTTTATTATTATAAGTTAGCATCATAAATTTTCAACCTCAAGACTCTTGATGAAAACACTCTTTGTAATAGTGAGAGTTACTCTGATGTTGGTAATTAGAAGAGAATCACTAATACCAAAAATATTAATTATTATAATTCTTTGCACACATCCATGCTTTGTTTTTCAAGAAGAGTGAAATTGCAGAGTTAAATACAATATAAATAATTGATATACTATAATATATTAATGTAAAAAGAAAGCCTAAGTTAATTTGATCTTAGGCTGTGGCTTAAGTTATTAGAGACGAAAGTCCAGACATGTTTCATTCTTGTGTGATGAGCTTTCTCATTGGGAGTAGGTAGAGAGCATCTAAACACTTGGACCTGTTTAATCTCTTTACTGGGCAGCCATTGTAGTAAATTATATGAATAAATCCCTTTTCATTTTTCTGGTAGATGACTACTCTATAAAGGGAACTCATCCCTCCAGCTCCTTCTGCATGCCACTGTTTATCTTGTCAAGAAAATAGTCGTAGCAAGTACTTTATTGTCTTTCTTTGGCAGAATTTTATGGTTTTATTAACACAAATATAATGCATATACAATCTGTCTATTCTTTTTCTTCACTGCACAGTCTGGCATTGGGATTGGTGACTCTGATGGCCAGCCAGGCTACTGTTTCACAATGCCTTTGTGGTTCTTTGAGAAGATGTTGTGAGCAGCCTCAGCACAGTAACATTTATTGCACATCAGCAGCACTTCAAGCTCCTTGACATTGTGGACCAGGAACTTTTGAAAGCCCCTAGGCAGCATGTGCTTTGTTTTCTTGTTGCTCTGCTAACCAATGTTGGACATCAAGATTTAGCCGTTGAATCTTCTGTGCACCCTATTGTAAATACCTGTTGGTTTCCACCAGTTTCACTTAATTTTGACATATCGGTCTGACTGGTAGTGGATGAACTTCCTGGTCCTCTTTTTGACAATCTTGGATTTTACAAGGGGTCTGAGGGCAGCCATGGTACCACTTAGGAGATGACTGTTCCATAGGTAGCACCAAGGAAGCTATTGTCTTTATTTAAGAAAATAGACACTATATCCAGTGTTTAGAATAGTTATAAGTTAGTATTTTGTTCTCAATATTCCATAGCTCTTTCTTTATCTCTCAAGTCCTTGTTTCCTTTTGTTCTTTTTTCATTGAAAGATTATTCTTTCTGTATTCTATAATCATTGTCTTCAACCACACATGATCCCATTTCTGATTATTCTCTTTTTATATATTATCAAAGGGCACTTTGCAAATATCTAGGAGCCTCAACAATTGTTTTAGACTGTCAGAAGCTTTTGGAGGAAAAGGATAATCCTATATTATTGCCCAAGAAAGGTATACCAAATGCATAAGGCATAAAGTAAAATAGAATTTGTAATATAAAATTCCTTTGTTAAGAGACTTTACCATTACAATTTTGATAAGTTCCTTCACCTTTTTAAGCTTTATTGAAAAATAACTTAACATAAAACTCACTTGATTTAAATGTACGGTTTACTGATTATAATCATATATAGAATAGTACAATCATAAACCCAATCAAATTGTATTTTGAGCCCATTTGCAGTTATTCCCACTCCCACCCCAGCCCTGGGCAACCGTTAATCTACCTTCTGTTTCAATAGATTTTGCTTTTATGGAACATTTTATATAAATGGAATCATATAATATGTGGTCTTTTGTACTTGGTTCTTTTCACTTGGCATGATGTTCATAAATATTGTAGCATATATTAGTACTTCATTCCTATTTGTTGCTGAGTAGTATTCCAGATGGATATACCTAATATTGTGTATCCATTTTCCAGTTGATAGACATTTAGATCTGTCACATTTTTGGCTATTTTGAATAATGTTGTTATGGACATTTGCATACAAGTATTTTGAGAACATAAACTTCCATTTCACATGAATAAATATGTGGATGCTATGGTTAGTTTGTATTTAACATTTAAAAAAAAGTGGCAAACTGTTTTCCCAAGCTGTTGTACCATTTACATTCCCACAGTAACGTGTGAGGGTTCCAGTTTCTCTACGTCGTCCCCAACGCTTCTTATCGTCTGTTTTATTATTATTATTATAGCCACGCTGGCGGTTGGGAAGTCGTATCGCACCGTGGTTTTGCCTTGCACTTTTCTAATGATGTAAAGTCCTTCACTCTTTAAAAAATACAACACTGTATGTTCAAAAAAAAGAAATGAATATGTTTTCCATATAAAAGGGAGACAGACTATCAATAAATAAGTGCTGTTTTCTAAGGAAAATATTCAAATTTGATGGTCTTTTTTTTAACTCCTTTTTTTGAGTTGTTTAATTATAGTTGTCCCACATTTTTCGCTGTTGCTTTCACCGCCCTGCCCCCACCACAGGCAATCCCAACCCCATTGTCCGTACCCATGGGTCCTCAATACTAGTTCCTTGACTTGCTCCTTCTCTTTCCTCCATTACCTGCTCCCGCCTCCCCTCTGCTCACTGTCAATTTGTTCTTTATTTCCATGTCTCTGATTCTGTTTTGCTCATTTGTTTGTTTTGTTGATTAGGTTCCACTTACAGGTGAGATCATATGGTATTTGTCTTTCACCACTTGGCTTATTTCACTTAGCATAATGCTCTCCAGTTCCACCTGTGCTGACACAAAGGGTAGGAGTACCTTTTTTCTTTGCTATGGAGAATTCCATTGTACCACAGTGTTTTGATCCATTCATTTACTGATGGACACTTGGGCTGTTACCAGCACATGGCTATTGTAAATAATGCTGCTATGAACATTGGGGTGCATAGGTTCTTTTAAATTGGTGTTTCAGGATCCTTAGGGTATATAATACCAGCAGTGGAATTGCTGGGTCAAAAGGCAGTTCTAGTTTTCTGAGGAAATTCCGTACTGTTTTCCACAGTGGCTGCACCAGTCTGCATGCTATAGACTTTTAAAATACATATATACATGTGTGTGTAATAAGTAGGGTTAATCTATTGATAAAGGATTCTGGTAGTCTGTACTAGGAAAGGTTGAACTAAAAAAGATAGAAGGTGAAAGTTGTTCCAACTAATTATCATTTCTACATAGTATAGAATGGAATTTTTACTAATTCATTCAACATGTACATATGGAGCACTTTATAAGTGCCAGGCGGAATTATAGACCCTGGGAATATAAGAGTGAACAATCAAGCAAGGTTCCACCAGTCATGAAGCTTATATTCTTGTAGAGAAGAGATATGATTAAGAGACAACTTACACATGGAGTTGTGGCAAATATTATCAAGAAAAGCAAGGTAGGGTTAGGAGATAGGAAGGTGAAGGTAGGTGCTGTTTGTTTGTTTGTTTTTTTTAAGATTTTATTTATTTATTTATTTATTTATTTATTTATTTGTCGAGAGTGGGGAAGGGAGGGAGAAAGAGGGAGAGAAACATTGATTGGTTGCCTCTCACATGCCCCCAGCGGGAGACCTGGCCTGTAACCCAGGCATGTGTCCTGACAGGGAATCAAACCAGTGACTTTTTGGTTTACAGGCTGGCACTCAATCCATTGAGCCACACCATACCAGCCAGGGCGGTCAGTGCTATTTTAAGAGTATGGTCAGAGAAAAGCCACTTTGAGGAGGGGTATTTGAGTAAGAACTTAAAAATGTTATAAGGAAGGAAACTATCAGAATATATGAGGGGAAAGCATTCCTCAGATACAGAGCACAGGAAATACACAGAAACTTGAGATGAGAAATTTTATCATCCATCCTCCACTGATCAGGCAAATTTTGGCTTAAAGAAACATAAAACATCTTTGGTACATTAGAACAAGTTACTTAATTTTTAAAACCTACATATTTTAAAAATGGGGATCATAATTTCAGCATCAGAAATTATAATAATTGAGATTCTGAATATAAAGCATCTATGGTTCCATTTTAAGTGATAAAATGGTAATTGCTGTTACTTTATTAGAAATTATTGTTATTGTCACACCACCTATTTTAAGCCTCAAATTAGCTTTCCAACTAGTATTCTTTAGTAATTTTTGTTTTCTGTATCTTTAAAATTTGTAAAGTCTGGCCTGGCTGGCGTAGCTCAGTGGATTGAGCACGAGCTGCGAACCAAAGTATCGCAGTTTCGATTCCCAGTCAGGGCACATGCCTGGGTTGCAGGCCATGGCCCCCAGCAACCGCACATTGATGTTTCTCTCTCTCTCTCTCTTTCTCCCTCCCTTCCCTCTCTAAAAATAAATAAATAAAATTTAAAAAAATGTAAAGTCTTAAATCAGATACTAGTGCTTTAAGAATGTCATAATCTGAATGAAATAGGGACTATTACCTCACCTTCAGACTGTTATTCTTTTGATTATCATTCTAGTATTCTTATTTATTTTTAAAATATGAATAACATTAGAGATCTCTTTCTCCAATTTTACTTCTGAAGGTGTTTTTGTGGTAGGCACCTTCATATTTATCAGTGAGTTGGATTCTAAAAAGTTGACTTTCTATAGATTGTTTTAATCAGATTACATGTTTTTACAGAAACATTTCCTCTAATAGTTAAATTTCCAGGGGTCTTAGTTGGTTTGTTTTTTGTCTCATTTGTGTTTCATGGATGCAGTTTGTTCTTACCTCTCAAGGATTTTTTCAAAGTCGGGTTTATTGAGATAAAATGTACATCTAATAAAAATTCACTCTTTATATTGCATAGTTTTAACAGTTGGATAACTACCACCGTAATCAAGATACAAAGCAGTTCCTTGTGGACTTCGACCATCACTAATGTCAGTATTTTTAGATGTGTACATGTGTATGTTCCCTCTGGGATTGATCTCCTGTACTCTTTTCTGAAGTGAATAAGCCTGGCTGCAAGCCTCTGTGAGGCAAATGATAAAAAAATAGAGGGACCTTAGTATGTAAATTACCACTTGGTCCCCCAATATATTTTATTGTTATGCTATTACAGTTGAACCATTTACCCCCCCTTTATTCCCCTCTGCCCTGCACACCCCCTCCCATCCACATTCCCCCCCTTTAATGCATGTCCATGGGTCATACATAAAAGTTCTTTGGCTTCTACATTTGCTACACTATTCTTAACCTCCCCCTCTCTCTTTTCTACCTACCCTTTATGCTACTTATTCTCCTTACCTTTTCCCCCCTCTCTCCTTCTCCCACTCCCCTGTTGCTAACCCTCCATGTGTTCTCCATTTCTGTGGTCTGTTCCCATTGTAGTTGTTCGCTTAGTTTGCTTTTGTTTTTGTTTTAGGTGTGTTGGTTAATAACTGTGAGTTTGCTGTCATTTTACTGTTCATATTTTTTAACTTCTTTTTCTTAGATACGTTCCTTTAACATTTCATACAATAAGGGCTGGGTGATGATGAACTCCTTTAACTTGACCTTATCTGAGAAGCACTTTATCTGCCCTGCCATTCTAAATGAAAGCTTTGCTGGATAGAGCAATCTTGGATGTAGGTCCTTGCCTTTCATGACTTGGAATACTCCTTTCCAGCCCCTTCTTGCCTGTAAGGTCTTTTTTGAGAAATCAGCTGACACAGTCTGGTGGGAACTCCTTTGTAGGTAACTGTCTCCTTTTCTCTTGCTGCTTCTAAGATTCTCTCATTTTTAATCTTGGCTAACGTAATTATGATGTGCCTTGGTGTGTCCTCCTCGGGTCCAACTTCTTTAGGACTCTCTGAGCTTCCTGGACTTCCTGGAAGGCTATTTCCTTTGCCAGATTGGGGAAGTTTTCCTTTATTATTTGTTCAAGTAAGCCTTCAATTTGTTGCTCTTCCTCTTCTCCTTCTGGTACCCCTAAAATTCGGATGTTGGAATATTTAAAGATGTCCTAGAGGTTCCTAATCCTCTCCTCGTTATTTTTGAATTCTTGTTTCTTCATTCTTTTCTGGTTGAATGTATCTTTCTTCCTTCTGGTCCACACTGTTGATTTGAGTCCCAGTTTCCTTCCCATCACTATTGGTTCCCTGTGTGTTTTCCTTCATTTCACTTAGCGTAGCCCTCATTTTTTCATCCAATTTTGCAACCAAATTCAACCAATCGTGTGAGCACCCTGATTACCAGTGTTTTGAACTGTGCATCTGATAGGTTGGCCATCTCTTCATTACTTAGTTGTATTTTTTCTGGAGCTTTGATCTGTTCTTTCATTTGGGGCGCTTCTTTTTTTTTTTTTTTTGTCTCAGTGCACCTGTTACATAGTGAGGGAGGGGGCAGAGCCTTAGGTGTTCACGGAGGCGGGGCAACCCACATCGCTGGGTTGTGACACCGTATGTGGGGGAGGGGTCCAAGAGGGAACAGGGCCTCTTGCTCTGCTCTCTTCTGGATTTCAGTCACTTCCCCTGCCACCCACAAGCAAATTGAGCCCTTCTGTTGCTGATTCGCAGGTTGGTGGGCTTGTGTACATTCTTGGACCCTGTGGGTCTCTCCAACAAACTCTCCTGTGAGGCTGAGAGTTTCTCCTGCTGTTGCCCCAACCCCCTCAGGTGTTTTCAGTCAGAGGTTTGAGGCTTTATTTCCTCGTGCTGGAGTCCTGGGTTGTGGGGTGTGTTTTGTTTCCCAGTTGTTCCTCCCAGTTTGTCTGCATGTGAATGTGGGACTGCCCGCTCCACCAGCTGCCACCTCGCCAGGTCCACCAGCTGCTGCCTTACTGGCTAGCCGCCACCTTGCCACAAGTCCTCTCTGCCCAGCTTCCCGTCTCCACCCCTCCTACCAGTCTGGATGAATGTGTCTTCTTTAACTCAGTGGTTGTCGGACTTCCATAGAGTTCAGTTTTCTGTCAGTTCTGGTTGTTTTTGTTTTTAAATTTGTTGTTGTCCTTCTTTTGGTTGTGCGAGGAGGCATAGTGTGTCCACCTATGCCTCCATCTTGGTGGAAGTCCTTTATTTACTTCTTAAAAGGCCTCATCCGAGAGGTTTCTTGATTAGGGGTACAGGTGGAGGGGCTATTCATGGATCAGATATAATTGGAGGGACAAGAGAGTGGATTATTTTTTTCAAAGGTAGGGGAAAGCTTTGGAAAGCTAGTTGTAAGAATGAAAGAACAATGTAAGGCGTAGGCCTAAAACAAGTCAGATATATGTAGTTTGGTTTTGGTTCCTCTGACTGCTTGTGGTGGTACATGTGATTTGGTTCTGAAATTGTAGGCTTCTGTACATTTGGATGCCATAAATATCACTACTGTACATATAGACCTGATTTTATGACCTATAAATTGAAGTTTAATTTATGGTTACTGATATGGAAAATGGGAAGATTGACATTTTGCATTAGCCCAAAATGCATATCATTATTTTTACAGGTTGCAATGAAAAAGAATGAGAACAGAATGAGCCTTAATTTCCTAAAGTGCCCTATATGTGCTTCCTCTGTGCTTAGATTTTTTTAAAATGTGCAGTTAGGAAACTGTGTTCTCTGCTTTACTCATAAGCCTCTTTTACATAGTGTGGAGCTGTTATCTTTTTAGATATGTATTAAGGAAATGATCAGGTTCTTTGCTTTTCCATTTATTGTTTTTATTTTGTTGTCTAGGTATTTAAGAGATTATGGCATCTGAAACCCACAATGTTAAAAAACGGAACTTTTGTAATAATATTGAGGATCATTCTGTTGATCTTCCTAGAAAAAGGATCTCTAATTTCACCAACAAGAACATGAAGGAGGTAAGTCCATGGTTTTTAGTAATAGGTAAGACAGTATGTATCTTAGTCTGGTCAGACAAAGAATACCATTACAGAATTCTATAAACTGGATGGCTTCAAACAACATAAATTTATTTCTCACAGTTCTGGAGTCTGGAAAGGTCAAGGTCAAGGGTTAGGCAGATTTGATATCTGGTGAAGGACCACTTGCTAGTCCATAGATGACTGTCTTCTGACTTTGTCTTCACATGGTGGATGGGATGAGAGCTCTCTGGGGTCTCTTTTATAAGAAGAGCACTAATCTCATTCATGAAGGTCTACCCTCATGACCCAGTCACCTCCCAAAAGCCCTACCTCCTAATACCATCACTTTGAAGGTTAGAATTTCTTTTCTTTTCTTTTCTTTTCTTTTCTTTTCTTTTCTTTTCTTTTCTTTTCTTTTCTTTTCTTTTCTTTTCTTTTCTTCTTTCTTTCAATTTCATTTATTTATTTTTAGGGAGAGGGGAAGGGAGAGAGAAAGAAAGGGAGAGAAACATCAACATACTAAAGAAACATTGCTTGGTTTCCTCTCACATGCCCCCAACTGGGGACCTGGCCCACAACCCAGGCATGTGCCCCGACCAAGAATCAAACTAGCTACCAACCTTTCGGTTCACAGGCTGGCACTCAGTCCACTGAGCCACACCAGCCAGGGTATGGATTTCAACGTATGAATTCTGGGAGACACAGTGTTCATTCCATCACAGACAATTTAAACTATTAGGGCCCTGGATAGTTCTGATTAAATTATTTGAACAATGGGAGTTCTGATTTAACTTGACAGAATTAAATAGAATTAATGAAGTATGTTTATGTTCTGAAATGTTTATAATCTGAAAGCTTTAAAAAGTTTTTGGGCAGTATACTATTTTGATAGGATATAATTTTAGTATTTTAGTTTAATATTAAAGAGGAATCATAGAGGTACTTTTTGTTCACTGTTGAAAGGCACATCAGCACTGATGTAATTTCTTTTAAACCATATTAAGATTTAACTTACCAAGCACCCTATAAGTGTATGTGACTAGTGGCATATAAAATAGGGAGGTGGATATATCAAAAACAACTACATACAGTGTTGTAACTAATGATTGAGATAAAGCATTAGAACAGGAAAAACATAACTGTTGAATTTCAGATTTGTTAATATCAATCACAAAATTTACATAGCTTTATTTAAAAATTTAAATATACTGTAACTGTTCATTTTAATTTTTCAGGTTAAGAAATCTCCAAAACAGTTGGCTGCTTACATAAATAGGTAAGAGCATCTTAAAAGTTTATGGGAAACAGCAAATACTGAAAGCTGGATAAGAGTAAAAATAGGAAAAAATAAGTATTTTCTTATTATAATAATTAACTGATTGGCAAACTGTTCCTTGGTGGTAGGCACTGTGCTAAACACATCAGTGTTATCTCTAATCCTTAAAATAGTCCTACTGGGTAGGTATTATTACCCACTAACAATTGATGAGGAAAACTAAAGACCAGAGAAGTGATTTGTTCAGAGTTGTACACCCAGCAAGTGGTAAAAATGGCGTTCATTCTCCGATCTGCTGAACTTTCTCCTAAACCACTGGTGATCTGAGGACCCTGAGGGTCCCTGCAGCCCTTTCAGGGAGTTTTTGAGGTCACTATATCATATCAATACTGAGACGTTATTTACCGTTCTCATTTTTATTTTCTTACAAGTGTACAGTAGAATTTTCCAGGGGCTACATTTGATATCACAATAAATCAAATGGAGAAGCAGATAATGAGAAGCCAGCTGTCTTCTGTTAAAGCAGATATTAGAAATTTACAAAGATGTAAAAGTGCCATTCTTCTCAGTATGTGTATATATAGGGGTTTTTTTTGTAAATATTCTGTGCTAAATGAATTAACAAATTTTCTCAGTTTTAGTTCCTAATATAGTAGAATATCAATAATTATTAGTCAAATTTAAAAATTCTTTGAGACTTCAAGAATTAAAAATTTTTTTAAAAATTTATTGGCATGGCATTGGTTAATAAAATTATCTAGGTTTCAAGTGTATACAATTACATAATGCATCATCTGTATATTGCAGTATGTGCTACTACCCAAAGTCTAGTCTCCTTCCGTCGCCATATAACTGACTTCATTTACCCTTTACTCCCACCCCCTTTTCCTCTGGTGACCAGCATACTGTTACCTGTGTGTGTGAGGTTTTTTTATTTGTTTGTTTGTCGTATTTGTTCACTTGTTGTATTCAGTTTTTATATCCCACATGAGTGAATTCATATGGTTTTTTACTTTTTCCATCTTACTTATTTCATATAGCATGATATTCTCAAGATTCCATCCATGTTGTCACCAGTGGCAGTATTTCATCTTTTCTCATGGCTGAGTAGTATTCCATAGTATGTACATACAACATCTTCTTTATCCAGTCACCTATCAAAGGACACTTTGGTTGTTTCCATGTCTAGGCCACTGTGAATAACACTGTAGTGAACAAGGGAGTACATATATCTTTATGAATAAATCAGATTTTTTGCATAGATGCCCAGAAGAGGGGTTGCTAGATCATATGATAACTCTATTCTTAACTTTTTGGGGAACCTCTATACTGTTTTTCATAGTGGCTATATTAGTTTACATTTGTACCAGCAGTGAGTGAGGGTTCCTTTTTTCTCTACAACCTCTGTAACACTTGTTATTACTTGTTTTATTAATAGCCATTCAGACAGGTGTGAGGTGGTATCTCATTTTAATTTTGATTTGCATTTTCTTAATAGCTAGTGAAGATGAGCATCTTTCTATATGTCTGTTGTCCAGAGAACTGTAAGTTCAGGAGACCTCAAGAATGTTTAAAAAGTGCAATGCATCCTGAAGCCAAAACACGTGAGAACCACCATACTCAACCATGAGATGTGCTCTATTGTGGTTTCTTATTCAAGTGGAATTAAATATACTTAACTTAATCAAAATAAATGTTAATATATTCAAACATGTATAATTGTTAGAAAAAGTTTAGATGACTAGAAAGTGTTACAATTTTTTTGCTCCCAGAATGGCCTGTAATATTTCATTTTAAAGGCATCTAGTTATTATGCCACTTTTCATTTTCATTTGATATAAAGTATTATCTTTTTCATTGCTTTTCAGATGGTTTGTAAATTAACCTCTTGGATCTAAAATTTAAGATTTTTAATTTTCATTTTTCTGGATTGTGATCACAGAATGTGACCTCTTAAATCTTTCTGTTTAAAAACTTTTAAAGGTTTTCATGTGCTCCTTTTTTTCATTTTTACAGAACAGTTGGTCAAGCTGTGAAAAACGCAGATAAACTACGTAAGGTGATCTACCACAGAAAGAAAGTTCATCATCCTTTTCCAAATCCTTGTTATAAAAAGAAACAGTCCCCTAGAAGTGGGGGCTGTGACATGGCAAATAAAGAAAATGAACTGGCTTGTGCAGGCCACCTGCCTGAAAAATTACACCATGATAGTCGAACATATTTGCTTAACTCCAGTGATTCTGGTTCTTCACAGACAGAAAGCCCATCATCAAAATACAGTAGTTTTTTTTCTGAGGTAAGTTTATAAACTTAATTTTATTCTTGTTATACTATTAGGTTTTTTTCTTTGCCATATTCTACAAGCAGCATAATTTGCCATCCATTGAATTCAGATTTATTTGAATGATTGTAATTCCCAGAGTTTTCCTGATTAACCAAATTTGAATCAGTAGTTTATTCCATTTCTCTAAGTTAGTGATACATGAGGTGGCTTGAAATGATTGACAAGCTGATATAAATATCCAGAATGACAAATTGGCCCGTAGAGATTTAAAGGAAGAGAACAGAAATCCTGCCTTAGAAGTGGACCACCAAAGCCAGTTACCCAGGCACATTTTGCTGGGTCTCAAAGGAACCTAGTAGGAGGCTTCGCTTTGGCAGACCTGCCGACTCGCGCTGCCCCTCCGGCTCGCGGAGGCCAGGTGTTTGCACAGGCTCAGGGGGTTTTCAGGGGTGGTAAAACATTCCAAAACTGGGCTGTTATGATGGTCACAATAATAAATTGGTTAAAAATTAATTGAATTACATACTTCTAATGGATGACTTTTGTGGTGTGTAAATTATACCTCAAAAAATGTCATTTTTATAAAAATCATCATTTTAAAAGTGGTTTGATAAAATTTGTAAATACATAATTTATAATAATTATTACTTATTTATTGTATATGTTGTAGAAATAAACCCAAAGAAAAAACTGTTCCATAATCTCGACATTTGGAGATAACAGTATTAAATTTTTAATGTATCTTTCTCTTCATACTGACATATTATTTGATACGTTATGCTTAATAAATTTAGATATTTTTCCATGTGATTAAATGATTTCTACAATTTTTTAATAGATTCATAACATTACATTGCTTGAAAGTACATTAATTTCTTTAACTATGATTTGGTAAACTTAGTATTGTTTTTGTCTAGCATAACAGTTTAAAAAGCATTTTCTGTGTCATTCAAACAAAAAGTTTTTTTAATTAAAATGGTCATAAGTATGTATAGGTGAATGAAGATGAGCATCATATTTAGGATAATAATTGCAAGAAAATAAGATAAAAAAAGGTAGAAAATACAGTGTTATTAACAAAAATCATGACTGATGCAAAAAATATATTCTTTTTGCTAGTAAAAGTGTTCTTACAAAAATTATGTTCTGCAGTAATAGAAAGCTAGCAATGCTAGGAGAAGTAAAGGGAGTGTGTGAGAAAAGAGGCAGGAAGGAGAATTTGATGTAATATTGAATTATCATGGGCCCTGGAGAATAGTATGGTAACTAAGCCGTATGCTAAAGAGAATCACTGTCATACTAAATTCATTCACTAATATTTATTAAGGGTTCCCTACTGTGTAATGCACTCTGCTGGCTGGAGGGTAAAAAACACACTTTTCCAACTTTCATGTAGTCATAGAAGTGATGAGGCCAACACTGATCAGATAATAACAGAAACTACACACCTTTCTCTGGCTGGTGTGGCTCAGGAAGTAGAGCACCAGCTTGCAAACCTGAACATTGCTGGTTCCCTCCCAGTCGGCACATGCCTGGGTTGCGGGCCAGGTCCCCAGTAGGAGGCATGGGAGAAGCAACCAAATCAATGTTTCTCTCATATACCAGTGTTTCTCCTGCCCTTCCCCTCTCTCTAAAAATAAACATACAAAATCTTCATAAAGGGGGGGGGGAGGGAGGGGGGGAGGGAGGGAGGAACGAACTAACTACAACCTTGAAGAAAAGGAACATATGTAGCTATTATAACCCAGAAATCTGGCCTTGATTGGGACCTGGGTTGGTTCTTCAGTTGAACTAAGGGAATAAATACTGAGTGCAAGTGCCTTTTTAAAAAGTTTCAGTTTTGCATTTGAATTAGTGCCACAGTTTTTCAAGCCCTTTTCACTTTGCTCTCTGATTTTTATTACTTTTCAGAAAACTTTCTTAGCCTCACATTTAATGATGTTTGATTACTCTTTTGTTGTTTCACACCCCTTTTCCTGATTGATGAGTGCCTGCTTTAAAAACCTAAATCTACAAGTGATACCATTATTTTGTCGAAGTTCAAATACATGTAACCTTTAATCTGGTAGTTCTAGTTCTAAAATTAATCCTACAGAAGTATCTATACAAGTGCACTTATTTACGTATATAATAATGTTCATTGATGCATAGTTTTAATAGGGAAAAACCAGAATCAACCTAAATAAAGACTAGAGAATATGTAATTGTTTTCTAAAATGTAGGTTGATTTGTGTTTTGACATTGGAAAATCTTCATAATATATATGTGCAAAAGTAAGGTTTTCAAAATATATTGATTACGTACTATAATATTTTAATTTTGTAAGTACCTAATTAGTCTTTGTCTAGAAAATGGTTTGGAAAGATACATATCAGTCTGTCAACTGTGATTACTTCTCAGCAGTGATAATAGATGTTTTTGTGGGTACGTAGAATAGTTAACTTTTACTTTTATGTAGTTCTGCATCATTTAAACTTTTCTAGCTTTGTACAGTGGCAGTATCGTAGCAAATGAGGTTTATCCAAGGTGTGAGTATTGTTAATTGTAAGCTTTTTACAATAGGAATGTATCACTTTCTTATGTAGAAAACATGAATAAATGAATTAATTTAAATACTTGTCACAGAATTGAATTTTTATGGTTCCCTTCTATGCACTATTTAGTAGATAATGACTTCTCTATATGTTTACCTTTCCCTTTAATCCATATTTAAATTGAACCCTAGGTTTATAGATGACCTAAAAATAATTTATTTTTATAAATAATTAATATTTAAAAGAAAATGGTAGCAAATAAGAGAAAGTACTGGTAAAAAATAAGTAAGTCCTAATGTTTTTAAGTATATTTAATTGATTATGCCATTACAGTTGTCCCAATTTTTTTTTTCTCCCCTTTATCCCCCTCCACCCAGTGCCCCCGTTCCCTCCAGCATTCCTCCCCTGTCCATGAGTTGTAGAAATAAGTTCTTTGGCTTCTCCATTTCCTATACTATTCTTAACCTCCCCCTGTCTATTTTGTACCTATACCAATTATGCTTCTTATTCCCTGTACCTTTTCCCCCATTCTTCCCCTTACCTCTCCCCCTCCCCACTGATAACCCTCCATGTGATCTTTGTTTCTGTGATTCTGTTCCTGTTGTAGTGGTTTGCTTAGTTTGTTTTGGAGGGGTTTTTTAGATTCAGTTGTTGATAGTTGTGAGTTTGTTGTCATTTTACCGTTCATAGTTTTTATCTTTTTCTTAGATAAGTCCTTTTAACATGTCATATAATAAGAGTTTGGTGATGATGAACTCCTTTAACTTCACCTTATCTGGGAAGCACTTTATCTGCCCATCCATTCTAAATGAAAGCTTTGCTGGATAGTGTAATCTTGGGTGTAGGTCCTTGCCTTTCATGATTTGGAATACTTCTTTCCAGCCCCTTCTTGCTTGTAAGGTTTTTTTTTTTTTTTTGAGAAATCAGCTGGTAGTCTTAATGGGAACCCTTTTGTAGGTAACAGTCTCCTTTTCTCTTGCTGCTTTTAAGATTCTCTCCTTATCTTTAACCTTGAACAACTTAATTATACTGTCTTGGTGTGTTCTTCTTTGGGTCCAAATTGTTTGGGACTCTCTGAGCTTCCTGTTATTGTATGTCTTTTTCCTTTGGCAGATTGGAGGAGTTTTCCCTCATTATTTGTTCAAATAAGTTTTCCATTTCTTTCTCTTCCTCTTCTCCTTCTGGCATGCCTATGATTCGAATGTTGGAACATTTAAAGTTGTCCCAGAGGTTCCTAAGCCTCTCCTCTTCTTTTTGAATTCTTGTTTCTTCGTTCTATTCTGCTTCAATGTTTATTTCTTCCTTCTGGTCCAAATCATTGATTTGAGTCCCAATTTCTTCCCCTTAACTATTGGTTCCCTATATATTTTTCTATATTTCACTTTGTGTAGCCTTCACTGCTTCCTTTATTTTGTGGCGCTATTCAATCATATCTGTGAGCATCCTGATTACCAGTGTTTTGAACTCTGCATCTGGTAGGTTGGCTATCACTTCATTGCTTAGTTCTTTTTCTGGAGTTTTGATCTCTTCTTTCATTTTGACCATATTTCTTTATTTTGTTGAACCTCTTTGAATGTTGTATGGGGCAGAGCCTTAGGCATTCACCAAGGTGGGGGAACATTGTGGAGCTGTGTGTGTGGGAGGGGTCAGAGAAGAAACAATGGCACTTGCTCCTCCTCGCCTTGCTTTTAGTCACTTCCCCCACTTCTCACAAGCAAATTGCCCCTTCTAGGTGCTGCCCTGGTGCTGATTCCCGGGTGGGTTTGCTTGAGTATGTTCTAGGACCTCATGGTCCCCTCCAACAGACTCTCCTGTGAGATTTTAGTTTTTCCTGCCACAGCACCTCCCACAGCCAGAGGTTCTGAGGCTTTCTTTTCCTGCGCTGGAACCCTGGGTCATGAGATCTGTCTCACTCCCCAGTTGTTCCTCCCAATTTAACTGCATGCAATGTGGGATCACCCAGTCTGCCAGCTGCTGCCTTGCTGTGTGTCCTCTGTGCTCCAGCTGCCTATCTCCACTGCTCCTAGCAATCTGGATAAGTGTTTTTTCTTTAACTCCTTGGTTGTCAGACTTCCATACAGTTTCATTTTCTGGCACTTCTGGTTGTATTGTGTTTTTAAATTGATTTTGTCCTTCTTTTGGTTGTGCAGGAAGTGAACCATATCTACCTGTGCCTCCATCTTGGCTGGAAGTCCTGGGTGCTAAGTTTATTCAGATCATTTGTTTACTATGTTTAACTGCGGTATTTTTTTTTTCACGTGTGTATCAGTAAAAGGAGTCACCTTTGTATATTTTTTTCTTTTTAATTTTCAGTGAATGTATTGTGGTTATATTGGTTAATAAAATCATAGGTTTCAGGTATAGAATTCTATAATACATCATCTGTATATTGTATTGTGTATTTGTCTCCCAAATTCAAGTCTCCTTCCATCATTATTTATCTCCCTTTTACCCTTTTCTACCTCCCTTTTATAAGAATAATTTAATTGAAAAAATGATTTCATATCATGCTTTAATGCACTTTTTACGAAGTTGGATTATTGCCTTTCAGGTTTCTCAGGACCATGAAACAATGGCACAAGTTTTGTTCAGCAGGAATTTGAGATTGAATGTGGCTTTAACTTTCTGGAAAAAGAGAAGTATAAGTGAACTTGTAGCTTATTTGGTGAGGTAAGTGTGATTTTTTTATGCTTTTTGTTCAATAAATGTAATTTCCAATGTGCTATCTAAAAGTGCCTGTTCTTTGTTTTTTGTTGTTACTTTCAACTGCTACGTTTAGCTTCAATAGAGACATTCATCAGCAGTCTAAGAGTAACCAAAATACAGGAAACCATCTGTTCTATCAGACTGAACAAAGCCGTTACCTTCTCTAAGATTCTTATCCATAAAACTAAGAGATACCAGTATGGGAGAATTTTAAACATTACCTTCTCAAATGTTATCTTAAGACTTCCTTGACCACCTGATTTTAAAATATATATTTCTTTACTCCCTGTCTTTTCTGTTTTATTTTTCTTCATAACATCTACCACCATCTACAAGTTCTATAAATTTTAGTTGTTGATTTGCTTATTGTTCATCTCAGCCTTTTCCTCCCACACTCACACACATACTGTATTACAAGCCCTATCTCTTGGTTTACTGCTGTACCCTCAACATCTGGCTAATCATAGGCACTTGGGTAATTCGTTATTTAGTGAATGAATGAATTTCCCAGAAGCAGTATAAAGGTCATCATATTAAAATCATTGAGGAAATTAGCTCTCTAAGCTAGAGGTGTCAGACTCATTTTCACCAGGGTCCAATCAGCCTCATGGTTGCCTTCAAAGGGCCAAATATAATTTCAGCTCCTTAACAGTTAGGGAGTAGTTACATTTATACAGCCCTAAAATTCTTTCAGGCCTTTGAAGGCAACCTCGAGGTTGATGTGGCCCCTGGTGAAAATGAATTTGACACCCCTGCTCTAAGCAATGCTATTCTTTGTGTACCCACAGGATAGAAGACCTTGGTGTGGTGGTGGATTGCCTTCCTGTACTTACCAATAGGTAAAAAGAATATTTTTCAGACAATAAATTAGTTTAAAAAAGGACAAATTATGACCTGTTCACATTTTTATAACTTAGTATTTCTTTATATTAGTTTACAGGAAGAAAAACAATATATATCACTTGGCTGCTGTGTAGACTTGCTGCCTCTGGTAAAGTCACTACTTAAAAGCAAATTTGAAGAGTAAGTGCTAATCTGAATCTCAATTCATTTTTCTTTTTCAACATCCTTGATTTTGTGCCCTGTACGTGCATTAGTAGTAGTTTGAGCTCCATGAGACATATACGGCTTCTCTTTCAAGTTGCTTAGAATCCAATTAAGAAAAGAATGGGAAGTGACTAAAGAGCAATTATAAAAGCATCTATAAACAAGTTATATAAAATACAGTTTTGTGAAGGTAGTGAAATACATTTTTAGAAAAGGGAAAGATCATTGTATGTCTGTGTATTTGTTTTGAGTAGAGGGGTATCATTTTTTGTAAAGGCTTCTTGGATGAAGACACTTGAATTTTGTAACAAAATGTCATTTCAGATATATAATTGTTGGTTTAAACTGGCTTCAAGCAGTCATAAAAAGATGGTGGTCAGAACTGTCATCCAAAGCAGAAATTATAAATGATGGGTGAGTATACCTTTAAAGATAAACTCATGCTTCTACTTTTTTTTTTTCCCAGAAAATCAGCTGTATTAAACTAGGTGATAATTTTATTCCATGATATTATATTTATAATATAATAATTCCATTTTATTTCATTATATTATATTTATAATATAATATTCTCTTCACTTTCAGAGAAATATTAAATAGGGATACTGTTCCTATGTGGAAATTACACATAGAAGTTGAATTCCAGAGCCCAGTATCCCCCATATCTCTCTCTCTCTTTTTTTTTTGTTTAAGATTTGGTTTATTTTTAGAAAAAGGGTGGGAGAAAGAGAGGAAGAGAAGCGTCAGTGTGTGGTTGCCTCTTGCACGCCCCTAGCCAGGGACCCAGCTGGCAACCCCCTGGTTTGCAGGCCGGCACTCAGTCCACTGAGCCACACCAGCCAGGGCACCCCCATATCTCTTCTTCTAACAGAACTCTTCATTTTAGAAGGAAAAAGTACAGCAGTGGTTTTACCCTCTTTATAATGAGTAAGGAAAAGAAAAAGAGGTGGCCTTTAGTGGAATAAGTAATTAGGTACAGGAATGGAGGTATCCTTTGGCAACCTAGACAATAACCTCAGAGTCCAATGTGGATGATTACAGTTGTAAGAACTATATCATAATCATAATTTGAGTAGTGCCTTGATGTGAAAACATGTAGGTGTTTACCAAATGAGCCCGATTATCATAAGCTACAAAAAATATCTCCCAGTAGTCTCCTTAAAGTGTATAGTTTTCTTTTTAGACTCTCAAAATTCCCCACTTCATACCCAAGAACAAGTTTTCTAAATGCTTCAAATGCCTCGCTTTCTTACCTGCATTAACAACTAAGTAACCTTTAATTTCTTTGATTGGCATGTACAATTTTAAACAGTTACTTGACTTCAAATAGTACAATTTTCTCTGATATATACTTGAAAAAGTTAAACTGTTTTCATTAAATGTATTTATAATGAAAGTTCATATACTACTATATTTCATTCTCATTTTTCTTCTTTTTTCCTTCTAGAAATATTCAGATTTTAAAACAACAATTAAGTGGATTGTGGGAACAAGAAAACCATCTTACTTTGGTTCCAGGATATACTGGTAATATTGCTAAGGTAATCTATAATTATGCTTAAAAATTTAAGGTTAAAATCAATATTTAAACGTAATTAAAATGTAGAAATAATGTTAGTATTATGCATTTGTAAATGAACCCTTTCTTTTTTTTTTTGCAAAGTAACTCAGCACTATTCATAAGGTCTAAAGTCAGCGTCATATTTGCAAATGCTTATATGGACATGAATGTGACTTTGGCAGGGGACACAAGAAGTAGCCATTGAATGTGTTTCAGATACAGCCACAGAAATAATGCCCTAGGGGTTGTTTAATGGCCTAGTTCCAGTCAAAGAAAGATATTTGAAAAAGTTAAAAATCCAGTTAAGAAAGAAATCCGAAGATGAGGAGGAATACAATTAAACAGTTTTGGGATATTATATTTTACGTGACTTTTACTACATTATGCTCTTTGGAAAAGTAAACTGTTCAAATCACAGTATGGATTTGATATTGGTCTTTATTCATTTGCTTGTCTCTTTAAGGAAAAAGTACATTGGATTTTAATATTTAAGCTCCAGAAAACATTGGTATATATAATACATATAATTGCAGGAAAAAAATCATTGTTAAAAGTTTCTACCCTTTTACAGAGTATATTGTATCATAAATGTGCATTAGCCAGAAACATAAAAGCATTCTTTAATGTTAACAAATATAATACCCTAAATAAAAGGATTTATGTTATAGACTTGTTTGTAAAAATCTTCTTGGATACTTTTCAAGAAAAGAAACAAAGTGATATTTCAAGTATGTGTGTTACCACTGTGTATAATTTTACTTTGTAGAATTCTTGATGAAAATGTTATAGACAGAAATCAATTTCCCAGAAGTTTTTTTTTTCTTTTGTTGTTTTTTTGGTAATGGGGGTAAAAATGAAGTGTAAAACCTGAAAGACAATGGAGTGCTTTTAAAGCATACATGACATCTCACATTGTTCTAGAGAGGTCTTATATTCTTGGTAATGCAACTGGAAAATTATTGTTTCCTTAGAAACTTGCTCTCAGTTGTTATTTTTTATAAAGAGAGAAGCTTTATTGTGAATGTGAGTTTAAGATAAAGACAATATTAAATGATTGAAAGTTCTATGAAGTTCCTTTAGCTATGATAAAACCTCTTTTACAGTAGTAAACCCTCAATTGTAATTTTCTTGAGGGTAGAAAGCAGAGAGATAGGCTATCATCAAACTGAAGGAATTGCTGTGAATGATTTAATGCTCTTGCCTAGCTGTAAAGGCAGAGTTGCTTAATCATAGGAACCAAACCATTCACTCAGCACTTAGCAAACATATATTTGCACGTGCTGTGTGCCAGGCCCCATGCTAAACAAAGGCAAATTAAAATGGCACATCTTTTACCCTCAAAAGGTTACAAAGGGAAACTAAGGCAAATAAAGTGACAAAAAGGAAAAGAAAATGGGTTGTGTATATGTGTTTTTACTGTACTAGCTAATGAAATGTTTTTGTTTTATTCTCTAAGGATGTAGATGCTTATTTATTACAGTTGCATTGAAAGACTTGTCTACTGAAGAGCATTTGGTTACTCAAAGCACCCTTGGACTATCTGGTTTCCAAAAAAGTCTCATCACAGAACTATGAAACTGGAAGATGTTAAAACTTTTTTTTTAATCCACATATGAAACCACTAATGAAACGCTAACGATCTACTTCACATTGAAGTGGAAAAGTATCTGAAAGGAGCAGCTTCAGCTTCAGTAAGGTGCAAGTGCACTATGAAGATTGTTCACCGTTGCTGCGTTTGGAATTTATATGGTTATTTGATAACATTGTTTAAGAACTACTGGATCTTAATGCAGTCCTGCATAAGAATATACTTTATACTATGTGAAAAAATAAGACAGAACTTATTACTAGGAACCACAAAGACCAATCATTATTACTTTTTTTAAGATTGTGTTTTATAAGAAAACACTCAGAAGTGTGCAGCTATTTTCTTATGTTGAAAAGACTTTGAAAGTTTAAAACATCATAGCAAATAATCAATACTGAAAGTTTTTGTCCACACTGAGATACTGTGTATACAAAATGCCTTAATTATTAATAAGCCAATGTGTA
This sequence comes from Tonatia bakeri, assembly GCA_004024845.1. NCBI lineage: Eukaryota > Metazoa > Chordata > Mammalia > Chiroptera > Phyllostomidae > Tonatia > Tonatia bakeri. Next base: position 28,900 of record PVIA01004998.1, read on the forward strand.
TGATACCAATATCTGTTTTAAAAAAATTAAAACCAACCATGCTTCTGGCATGAAAATTATGGAATTAAATCAGGGGTTTCCATTCATGGAGAATGTTCTTGTTAAAAGTTATTCCACCATCTGTAAAACTTGACAATATTTTGAATATCTCTGATTTTTCTGCCAGAATAGTAATGTATGTATGTGTTATTCCTATATAAAAGAAAAAGGTGAATATGTATTTGAATGAGTGCTTTAGCTGTAAGTGTTCATAGAGTTGGCTAATTTATATTTACTTTCTCTTGTATATAGATTTCTAATATTTTCTGTATCATTTAAGCTTTCTTCATTTGAGTAAATTTACTAAATATTCATATTTTTTGCTTTTTTGAAATTTGTTTTTGTATGAATTCTAATTCTTGTTCACTACATTATGATTTAAAGAATTACAGTGCTTTAGAAATGTTTACAATTAGTGCTGACTTTGTATTTTAAATTCCAACACTTTATATTGCTACCTCCTCCAGTGGTTGGTATGAAATGCCAGCAGACTATATGAGGTCTTTTTTTTTTAATACCATTTTTTGTGTCAATGATGAACCCACTTATGGAATGTCTACAGCTGTATGTCTTAGCCTGTCTCGAAAGTGGTTGGGATTTAAATACCACTATTGGTTCGTACATTATCTCATCTTCAATGAACCCAAAAAGCATCTGAGCAAAGATTTTCATGCAGCAGTCCTTCAAAGCCCTTGAATGTAAGACGTTAGCATTTACCCAATTAGCAACTACCGATATGAATCCTAAACAAGCATCTTTCTTGCTTTAAAATACATTAAAAATGTTATCTTTTACTGAATTCTCTTTTTGTGTAGCTATATATTTCTTACAGTGAACATCAGTTGTAGTAATTGGCTGTTTTCTGAAATCTTTAGATTAGAATAATTTCAGATTGCTGCACTTTTGTGATTTGAGAGGTGAGTTACTTAAGAAGTTGTTTTTCAGGAGGTGGGAATTTGAATAGGGAGCCTGCGTCATCTCTGAAACCTTAAGATGATGAAATATAACCTTTCTTTGTTCCTGTTCCTTTAGTTATCACTTTTATCTAACAGTTTGAACTAGTTAACTCAGAGCACGGTGCTAGTGAGGCTAAGGACAGGCTCTCAGTCCTTTTATAGGTTCGTTAACTTCACACACATCCACGGAACTGTTTGTTGCTACAGACTGCACCTTTGGTATTCATCTCACAAATTCAGCTTTTGGTCACAAGGAAGATGGTGTGTATAACTTAGCATAAACCCTTCACCTCAAATAGAAAGATAATTCAAATAATTGGTTTATGTAATACTATAGACTTTTAATCTAATCTTAAAAAACAATGTAATAATATTAAAAATAATATATAAAATACTGTGTCACTACAGTTTTTTCTGGATAAGATCATTGACTAAACTGTATCTTCTAAAAATTATACTATAATAAATCACACTTAAGTAAAAATGAAGTACAAATATATAAAGAAACATAGTAAGAAAGTGTACTATCCTGTTAACACTGAATTCTTGTGTCTAACCTTGGGTTTGTTGAATGAGAGTAGATACTCCATTTTATTTACTTGGAACTATATGTAAACCAGCAGTTTTTAGCTCATAAAGATCGTTCAGTAGCACACCTAATTTCTGTTCTTGGCCTTTGCGGTTTGCCTTAGTACCTACTTCTCTCAGTGACTGAGTCACGATTAGTATTAGGGGATTTTAAGATTTTTGCATATAAAATGTTAGATAAGTAAATATTGTTGAACACTTTTGTTGCTATTAAGATCTTAGCATGGTATTTAATCAGAACAGTGATGATCTCCAGAAAGAGCCAAGGAAAGTGTTTACAAAGTATGTCGGCTGTTATTGACCCAGATTAGGACAATTGCTGTCTGTCATTGCTGTGCTGCTGAGCAGTATACAGACCTGAGGGACTACCCAGTGTCTCTAGGCCTTACTACCTCTTCTACCCTCTTAGGTTTTCTGTACTAAACGTTGCTAACTTTCCAAGTCTGAGAACAGGTAGTTTATTGATGATAGAGGGTTATAATCAAGTAATTTGTTTCTATTTGGAATAAAGTGAGTGGATATTGCCATAAGTGATCATGATCAGAATAAGGGTTAAAGTTAGGAAGCAAACAGTATCAGATGGTTTTTAAAATTAATCTTTTGGCTGTAATTTCAAAGGTACTTGACAGAGATTATTTACATGAGTCCTGAGGTGTGAGAATTTGGACGTAATTATGTCTGTCTACTTGTTGGAATCATTAATGTCAGCACTGAAGTCTAAGGACTGCTGAGGAACTAAATCCTTGTCCATCCCCTAAACGTGCTTGGTACATGTCATATTCTAACCTTAAAAATCATTGTGTGGGTTCAAGGCTATATTTCTGGCCTTTGAAATAGTAATTTTCTTAAACTTAGAACATTAATAATTATTAAATAATGATAATAGAAATCATATTTAAATGTTTAATTACTTAAATGAGTCAAGGAATATGAAAAAACAAAATTTAAGTTAATATTTTGTTGGTCATTCCCACTTACCACTCTTCCTATTTAAGAACAGGATGGTAATGTCAGTTGCCTTTATTGATTTAAAGAAAAAAAATAGAATCACAAGCAGCTGACTCACTGGAGTGATCCATTTGGATGCACTACTTCTTATCTTTCAATACAGACTTTTATTTTCTGGATTACTTCAGATGGAAAAAGTACTGCTGGACATTTGTTGGTAGGTATTTATTCCTATGTTATTCTTTATCCCTTACTTTCCAGTTCTTCTAGCTGTGAAAATTGTCGTGAAACTTTGCGACACCTTCCTTTTTTATTCTGTAACAGGAATAAAGTATAAAAAGTTCCTGCCTGAACACTGTACGCATCTAATTTGTAGCATAGCTTGATTGATTCAACAACAGCACCAACTATAACAGTAAAAACGAATACTATACATCATATACCCAGTATGCTGAGTACATTTTCCAGTGCCGTACTTAATATTTCCAATATTGTAATCATAATTTTCTCTGGATCAGATTATTGATTTAATAGTACATGCTAAAATCAAACTTCAGTAAAAATTAAGTACAAAACAGTAGTTGACCATTGAACAGTGCAGGGAGGGCTTTGGAATACTAGCTCCCCCACCCTCTGCAGTCAAAAATTAACGTACAATATTTTAAAATTTTTATTTATTTATTTATTTTAGAGGGGAAGGAAGGGAGAAAGAGAAACAGAAACATTAATGTGTGGTTGCCTCTTGCACACTCCCTACTGGGGACCTGGCCCACAACCCAGGCATGTGCCCTGACCCAGAATCGAACTGCTGACCCTTTGGTTTACAGGTTGGCACTCAATCCACTGAGCCACACCAACCAGAGCAAAAAATTCACATATAATTTTGACACCCCCAAAATTAACTAATAGTCTACTGTTGACTGAATGCCTTACCAATAAAATAAACAGTCAATTAACACATATTTTGTATGTTATATGTATTATATACTGTATTTTTACAATGAAGTAAACTAGAGGAAAGAAAATGTTACTAATATCATAAGAAAAAATACATTTACAGTATTTATTGAAAAAAATCATATAGGTGGGCCCACACAGTTCCAACCCATGTTATTCAAGGGTCAGCTGTAGATATCGCAGTATTTTATAGGCTCTAATTTATCATAAAACACAAAATGACTGTTACTGTGTACCAGTAGTTTTATGAAAGGGCAGCCCCATAGCTGCCAGTACTTTTCATAGCAAAACTTGTTATATATTGGGTTGGCCAAAAGGTTAGTTTGGTTATTTCTGTAAGATGGCTCTAGTAGGGCTTAGTTGTCTTTTAACTTCATTCAAAAACAATTTGGTTAGGTTGAATTGTGACAGCTGTCATAATCAGTGTGTACTAAAAAAAGCTTATCAAAATTGATGAATTTTTACGTAGCCATTTTAATATTGAAGGTGGAAGAAAATAAGCAACATTTTTGGCATGTTATGCTTATTATTCAAGAAAGGTAAAAATGCAACTGAAACACAGAGTTTTGTGCAGTGTATGGAGAAGGTGTTGTGACTGATCAAATGTGTCAAAAGTGGTCTGTGAAGTTTCATGCTGGAGATTTCTCACTAGACGATGCTCCATGGTCAGGTAGACCAGTTGATAGCGTCTAAATCAAAACACTAATTGAAAACAATCAATGTTATACCGCGCAGAAGATAGCCAACATACTCAAAATACCCAAATCAATAAAGCTATTGGTGAAAATGAAAAAAAAAGTGTGTTTACTTTATGGAAAAAGACATACAGACTTTATGGCAAACCCAACAGTATTGCTTTGATACACAAATTACTATTTTTTGAACTATGAAGTTTTCAGATGGAAGATGCCAGGAGTCTGAATAAGGACTCAGCCCCTAAATGCACTTTTACTAGTGTTGATTCTATGCTTTGCAGTATTCTGTAATCTGTATTTTCATTCAGATTTAAACCACAGTTTTGTTTTGTTTTTTTTTATGTCCTGAACCCAGGCAAGTCTGTTGTTACTCTGGATTTGCACCAAAGCTAAGAAGAGTTGACCCAAAGTATTTTCTAGGGTAAGAAATAAGTGTCGTGGGTGGCCTGGAAGACACTGAATTGCCAGAATTATTTGCTTCTAGAATTATAGTATTTCATTTATCAACCAAACTTTTAATGTGGCACCTGTACTAGAATTAGACCTCACTGTCCAGGAGTCAGGAGCTGAGTTAGTATGTATTTACTTTTCTATTGTCATTTTTTTTTTTTTTTAAGTAAAAGAAAAAACTCCATTAGTCCTTTGTATAAAACTAGTTGAGCAGGTGAATAAGGACCTACCTCACCTCTGGACCAGCCCTGCAACACACTGACCAGGTCCTCTTCATACAACGGCAGCTTAGCTTCAACAACAGGAGAAATGAAGGTTGATGTGTTACCTTTCTTTTAGGCAGGTTCTAAAGCTTACAAAAGGTTTAGGAGAGGCTTATCTTTTCCCTGTAGCCAGCCAGGTTTCCTTTTCTGCTACTTTGAATAGATGACAAGAACTCATTAAAGGAGAGAAACCACCTCACTTTATTTATTTTGAAGGCTCCTCTGCCAGTCCCTTAGATGTTGGTGTTCTTCAAGTTTCTGTCTTACAGTCTTTCTCACTGCCATTTCCCTGAAAAATCCTCTGGTTTATTCCCATTGCTTCCCTTACCATATACATTAATTGTTCTCATTTTGGGAGTGAAAGGGAGGCCATTTGGGGGTTCATCAAGTGGACATGGATTTTTTTAAAGGTTGAGAAAACCAAACTATATGAATTCTCATATATATATATGGATATATAGATATTATTTCTTGCCCTAAATCTCTTAGCTCATAAATTATGTATTCAGTCGCCTGCTGGAAACATCCATTGGGATGTCTTATAGACATTCTAAATTCAGTATATCCAGAATTGACCTCATTTTCCACCTCCACTTTCCTCCACCAACCCTACCCCTCCCCACCCCCACACACAAGGACAGAAAGGCTGCTGTTGCTGGAACCTGGTTTTCCTTTCTCATTGACTAGTCCTATTATCAACAATTATCAAGCCACAAACCTGTGAATCATCTTTGAATCATCTCTAAATCACTTTAATCCTGTTGGTGCACTGCCCCCCCACCCCGTGAAATTTTATCCTACATCTCTCCACCTTTTCTGTCATTATCTTAGTCTGCATTACCACAGCGGCCTCCTGACCCTGGCATTGGCTCTTCATTCCTACAACCTATTCCCCATACATGCTGCCCTAGAAGAGTATGTAAAGCACAAATGGTACTGTGTCACTTGAGGGCTCTCAAGAGAGAATCTGAAGAGTGTGATTTACAATCTTTTGCCAACACCTCCCCTCCCAATACTCCAGCTAGAATGAATTTGTTTTAGTTTCAAGAAAGCATTACACTTTTTTGCAAATACTACATTTGCCTGAACTCTCTTGGCCCCCAAAATTCACAGTTACCGCTTTCTTAGCCTCCAGATCTCAGCCTAAACGCATTGCTCTGGGAAGACCTCTTTGAAGCCTCTTCAGCTGTTAGAGGTCTCTGGCCACAGCTCTTGTCTCACTCAACCTTGTTCTCAACACTATTTCTAAGCGTTTTGTAATGTTTATTATGTCTTCCCAGCTGGATTGATACTTCTTGAGATCAGAGACTCTGCTCCTGTCACATCCCCAATACTTAGCACAAAGCGTGGCAATTAGGCATTTAATTCTTATGAATAAATGCAAGGGTGTGTCATCTTTAGGCACACATTGTATGAGGAAGTAATTTAGTAATTCAAAGCTATTTGTGATAGCATAGCAGTTTAAAATGAGTGATTCTAGATTAAATACATCCAGTTTTCTCACTTTTTTTGCTTTAGGAAACTAGTTTGTAAATGTTCATGCTATAACAAAATAAAACCTTATCTAAAATGTGTTTGATTCTTAAAGGTTGTTACATTTGTTTTTCAGTTGTATGGTTTCTACATTGCACACAAAATTTATGCAAGTGAGGACTATCTATACAATGAAAAATTAAGATATTTTCATGTAATGTATAAAATACAAGTTTTTTTCCTTGGAATTGAGGGTATTCCTTTTGTGTTTATGTTTCCCTTCTGCCTTTATCTTGTTGAGAATTATGTGAAACAGTATAAGTTCCTTTTTTAAATTACAAAATAGTTTGTACCTATTTAGGAAAATAGAATAATGAAAGGAAGAAAATTAAATACCCATAATCTCATCTGCCTAGGCAGGGGTGTCACTTTCATTTTCACCAGGGGCCACACCAGCCTCACGGTCGCCTTCAAAGGGATGAATGTAATTTTAGGACTGTATAAATGTAACTACTCCTTAACTAGGGGCAAGGAGCTGGGTGCTGTCGCCAGGTAGAAACAAGGTGTCGGGCGGGGTAAAACAAGGTGGAGGGCCAGATTTGGCCTGCGGGCCTTGTGTTGCCACCTGTGGCCTAGAGGAACTATTGTGTCCTAGATTTTCTCTCATGTGTATGCATTTTTTAATACAAATGGATTCACACTGTATATACTGGTATATAGTATATTGTCTCCTACTTTCCATACACTGGAAAAGCTTGAAGGTAACTGAACAATTTTTTGCCTATTAAAGCTATATGTTCTGAGCAGTTACTGTTAATGTCTTTGGGGATATTGGAAGAGGCCAAAAAATATTTGTGAATTACTTTTGAAGTGTTCTCAGTATATGATTCTGTTTTCTTTGATCGTTGCTAATCATTATATTTTTGTAATGTTAGAAAGAGGAGTTATAAGGAAAAACATTTTAATTTCTGTATTTTGAAAAGAAGCATAGGTTTATTTAAATGACCCTTAGTATTTGGGAACAAAATTTCACTTTTTATTTTGTAGTGTATTTCCTCTAGCCATCAAACATAACTTTCTAAGCAGTAGTCAGTTCTTATACGAAACTGATATAACATTAAGCAATACATAAATACTGAGTCAGTATAGAACTAGATACGATTTTTCAGATTCAGTCCTGTCCAAATAAATCAATTCCTATAACCTGACTTTCTTAAAACATTTTCTACAACAAATCTATTTATTTTGATGCCTCTAAGTAATTTTTTCTGCTGCTTAAATAATTGCTTTTTAGTTTCTGTATTTTTTTAAAGATTTTATTTATCTATTTTTAGAAAGAGGGTAAAGGAAGAAGAGAGGGAGAGAAGCATCATTGTGTGAGAGATACGTCCATCCATTGGCTCTCTCATGCCTCCATCTGGGGACCTGGCCCACCACCCAGGCATGTGCCCTGACCAGGAATCAAACCAACAACCTTTGGATTGAGCAAGCCTGCGCTCAATCCACTAAGCCACACCAGCCAGGGCTAGTTTCTATATTCTTCGTTAAAAAGTAATCTGCATTCTGTCCTGGAGGAAATTTAGTGCCAGAAATTGAGAATATAAATGGTGAATAGTAACAACAGAGGTAGATAAAGCTAATAATTTTATACACACACATACATATACACAAATACACACATATTCACATATGTAAGTATAAATATTATCTTGTACCTAGAATCAACCTTTTATTCTATGCTGTAATCAACCATAAAGATTATTAAATTTTTATGTGGAGTGAAGGGATGGTCATTTTCTTAGCAGTGGACCCACTGTCTATTACTGAATGATCTTTCTCATATAGAGTATTAGTGTGTTTATAGTACTAACCTGGCAAAACTTCCCAGTCATCACCAACTCTAAGATCACATTTTATAATTGGCTTGCTTTCACAAAGCACCATTTAAACGTTTATTTTAAAGAACAGCAATTAAACTTTTCACATAAGTTATTGGTGATTTAATCAGGTATAGTTTTGTTTTCTTTGACTCAGACTTACTGAACCAATCAACAGCAAAAATTAAAGATGACTATGTAGCAATTGAAACAAAATAAATCTGTTAGGTTTTAAGAATGCCTAATGGTATTGATTCAGGGCCATTTATTGTTGCCTTAGTCTCATTAATCAATTGTTTCTGACTTGGGCTTCTACCCCCAGGAAGGTGGCCCTGACAGTGAGTGGCATGTGGCTGTGCATGGTTATGGGGTTTCTTTTGGGGGTGAAGATAGTGTTTTGGAATTTTTAGTGGTGACAGTTGTATAATTTTGTTATACTAAAAGCTACTGAATTATGTAAAAATTCATATGCTAAATTTTATGGTATGTGAATGATACAGCATTAAACAGTTGAAGACTTAAAAAATCATTTCTGCTTTGTCAGCCATATGGTTAGATTAATATGTATAAATATCATTCTATAAATCTTCAAAATATGAAATAGCTAAAGTTTGTTTCAAACCTTCTGGTGATAACTAGAAATTATACTGTGGTACATTATCTAAAATAGTCATTTTCCTATAAATTTCATTAATTAAACATTGACATAAATTTGGAATTAAGTGGTGATAGCTGAGGTGATTATAATAATTGACATGTGCTCAGTGTAATCTTCAAGAGTGTAGCTAATGTTTTAGATTAGTATTACATTATATATCTTCTGAAGCTTTTCTTGGACAAATGATATAATTTTGTAATTAGAACTAAATGAATATAACCTGGCTTTTGTTGTTGTTTTTATCTGTATTTGGTGAGTGGAACCTAATAATTCTTTAAAAATATGAGCTGATGGGGGGGGAACTCAGTATAAATTTTGTGTTTAAGCGAAATAAAAACTTAGGGCTTTTCTTTTAAATGTTAATTCAGCTGTTGACTAGTGTGATATTTGAGGAACTGCATTGTATCCTTGAAATCAAATACTTTAATTAAAAGATATTTATAAAAGTACAAAGCTCCCGGGAGCTGCTTGTGACAGCTGGCACACCCCTATTTGTATCGCGTGTGGTATGAGTTTCATGTCCGCCACTTTTATCTCTTGATCCATCTTTTCTTTCAAGAAAAAAGCAACAGCTGACTATATAGAAGAAAAAGCTTCCTAAAGTACATTCTAGTAATATTTATTAGCAGTGATCTCTGTGAATTGTAACACATAGTTTAGAATTATATATTTACAACCACTATAAGCCAAATGTTTATCATTATTAAAGAAATATATTTGGTTCAACATTCAACAGTTGAATTATTAACAAGTGTTTACATTTATATAAAGAAAGAGCTTCAAAATTAAAGTTAAATCCAGGGACTTTTTCCCTTCATATTAGACTAATAGAAATTTCTTTTCTCTTGTTAGTCATTCTGATTATACAGCTCTCTAAAAATCATGTATCAGTTGAGATTCCCAAAATATTTACTGGAAAATTAAGAAGGTGGTTTTACATCCCAATGACTGCCAGCAGGTATGACTGAGGCTGTCTAAAGTTCTCTATTTACCGCATACCATTGTTTCTTGGAAATAAACTGATTGAGGCAGAGAGAGTCTACATAATCACGATTATTTGCTATATGCTGGTTGATGTTAACCACGGAAGTTAGGTAGAGTCCTTGTCCTTAGAGTTGTTTTCTTTTAATTCACATATTCCTTTATTTTTAAAAATTTATTCTTCATTACAGTTGACAATATTATATTAGTTTAAGGTGTACAAAATAGTGACTAGATATTTAAATACCTTATAAAGTGATTACCCCATAAGTCTAACACCAACCTGACACCATACATAGATACTACAGTGTTGCTGATTATATTCCCTGTGCTTCACTTTACAGCCCGTGACCAGCGATTTGTACTTCTTAATTTTCACCTACCCACTCAACTTCCCTCCCATCTGGCCACCACCAGTTTGTTCTCTGTATCTGTGAGTTTATATATATATTTTTTAGATTCCACATATAAGTAAATCCTGTGGCATTTGTCTTTGTCTGACTTACTTCACTTAGCATAATATCCTCTAGGTCCGTCTATGATGTCACAGCAGCAAGATTTCATTCTTTTTTATGGCTGATTAATACTCCATTGTATATGGAGTATTAACCACTGTGTTTTTAATCCTCACCCAAAGATATGTTCATTGACCTTTAGAGAGAGAAGGTAGAGAGAGACAAACATCCATGTGAGAGAAGCATCAGTCGGTTGCCTCCCATATACACCATGACTGGGAATCCAACCCGCACCCCCTTGGCATACCAGTCGATGCTCCAACCAGCTGAGCCACCCATCCAGGGCTATATGTACCACTTTTTCTGTATCCATTTGTCTATTGTGGACACTTAGGTTGATATCTATTGTAAATAATGCTGCAATAAACATAGGGATGCATGTATCTTTTTGACTTAGTGTTTTGGATTTCTTTAAGTAAACATCCAGAAGTGGAATTGCTGGGTCAAATGATAGTTCTATTTTTAATTTTTTGAGGAATCTCCATTCTTTTTTCCATAGTGGCTACAACAGTTTATTCAACGAGTTGTTCTAAATACTTAATGTACTCTGTGACTGGTGTAGTTCAGTTGGTTGAGCCTTGTCCTACAAAGCAAAAAGGTTACCAGTTCGATTCCTGGTCAGGGCACATGACTGGGTGGTGGAGAGGCAACCCATGTTTCTCTCTTCCCCATCCCCTCTCTCTAAAAATAAGTAAATACAATATTTTTAAAAAAATACTAAATGTACTGTGATCCTAATCTATACTATGGAAAAGATTTTGAAATCTTTAGTTCTTACATACACTTAGGAAGACCCAGATTTTAGCAGTATTATATTCAAATTCATAAGGTAGTATATTGAACATTTTGAAGTTTTTTTCTTTATGTAGTGCATGTTACTTTTTACTATATGATTGGCTGCAAAAGAGTAAAGCTATTTTTTTAAGATTTTATTTATTTATTTTTAGAGAGGGAAGGGAGGAGAAAGAGAGAGAGAGAAACATCAATGCGTGGTTGCCTCCCACGTGGTCCCCACTGGGGACGTGGCCTGCAACCCAGGCATGTGCCCTGACTGGGAATCGAACCTGCGATGCTGTGGTTTGCAGCCTGCGCTTAAAGCTATTTATTTACCCTGATGTTATATAGGTCCCTCAGACCTTTTATAATCAAAACTCAAGTGATAATTTTTTTTAAAGTTATTTATTTATTTTTTTAGAGAGGGGAGGGGAAGGAGAAAGTGGGAGAGAAACATCAATGTGTGGTTGCCTCTCCTGCACCCCCTACTGGAGACCTGGCCCACAACTCAGGCATGTGCCCTGACTGGGAATTGAACCAGTGATACTTTGATTCACAGGCCGGCATTCAACCATTGGGCCACACCAGCTAGGGAAGTAATAATTAATTTTTTTTAAATATTTTATTTTTTATTTTTAGAGAGGGAAGGGAAGGAGAAAGAGAGAGAGAGAGAGAAACATCAATGTGCAATTGCTGGGGGCCATGGCCTGCAACCAGGCATGTGCCCTGACTGGGAATCGAACCTGCAGTGCTTTGGTTTGCAGGTAATAATTAATTTTAATGGGGAGTTTTATACACCATGGCCATCCCTGTTTATTTCTAACTTATAGTATGTGATAATCATACTTACATATTAGTTTATTATTCACACTTAAGTCTTTTGACAATAGTGGCATCAAGTGAATTAAGGTATAACTTTCAAGAACATTTTGTCATGAGCTCTTTCCATCTTTCCCTACATATTATGGACTTATTTAATGGGTGGCTGCTTGGAAGTGATCCTTATAAGAACTTGACCCAGGAGAATTCTGATTACACTATTTCCAGGTCATCTTAAATGTATCTCCATTTTTTACACTTTTATCAAGATATAATTGGTATGTGAAAACTGCACCTATTTAATGCATACTTTTTTTTTTTTAGTTATAAGAGAAAGCTTATTTAGAAAGTTACAGAGGTAGTAGAAGTGAGCCATCTGGGCTGCATAGGCTCAGAGAACAAGTTACAGAAGCAAAAGAAGGGACTTTGGAGCTTAGGAGAGAAAAGCAAAAGTAATGTGGGGGGTGGGGGTGGGGTGGGTAGGAAGGGAGAGGTGCAGTCCTGTTCCCAAGAGGGAGAGCACTAAGGCATACAGTTTGATGGATTTGAACAAATATATGCCCAGGTATATACCTCTGATACCATCATAATCAAAGTAATATTGTAAATACATCCCTCACTTCCAAAGTTTCCTTGTTCCTTGTGTGTGTGTGTATGGTAAGAACAGTTACCCAAGATCTACCCTCATGAAAATGTTAAGTGTATGCTACAGCATTGTCCACAATAGCCAGGACGAGGAAACAACCCACACGTTCATCAACAAATCGGTAAAGACAATGTGTTCTGTGTGTTATGTATGCACACACCGGGGAATATTATTCAGCTCTAAAAAAGGAAATCCTACCATTTGCTACATGGATACACCTGGAAGACATTATTCCAGGGGTAATAAGTCACTAACGGAAGGGCAAATACTACAGGATTCCACTTGCGTGAGGTATCTAAAATAAACTTACAGAGCAGAAAATAGAATGGGGGTTGCCAAGGCACGGGGGCAGGGCAAATTAAGAGCCGCTCAATGCATATGAAGTTACAGGTGCACAACACGAACATGTCCTGGAGACCTGCTGTATGGCATGGGGCCTGTATTTGGCAATCATGGCCATCTAGCCATTAATACCTTTGCAAGCTGAGGTGAATGCTCCATCAAAGAAACTGATATCATTCAGATTTTTGCTAAAAATAGATTTTTTTCACCTTTGATACTTTGTGCTTTAATTTTTTTTCTACATGCCATGTCCATCCTTGTTCATATTTAATTTAGATTATAAATGTGCTACACTTACACTATGCCCTCAGTGGCTGTGATGCCAGGCGGCGCTGGGGAGGCCAGGGGAGGCTTTCACCCCCTATATGGGGTCTATGTTCCTGTCACTGCACAAGATGTCACTGCACAAGAAAGGATTCGGAGTGAGATGGAAAGATTTAGCAAAGCACAGGAGACTGAAAGCAAAAGTACACAGTTAAGAAGTGAGAGACCGCGACCTCAGAGAAGGAGGTGCCCCCAATTCGGTCTGGGTGGAATTTTTTTAATGAAATGTAGGCAAGGAGGAGGAATAGGGTGGTCCTCGACTTCTGTGGGTGTTGAGTGACTGCCCTCACAGCTTGTGGTGACTTCTCTCCAGAGAGCAGTTTCTTTTGGGTTATCCCAGAACCATTACAGCTATTTGGGAGGTTGTCTAGGCCACACCACCCTGAACATGCCCGATCTCGTCTGACCTCGGAAGCTAAGCAGGGTCGGGCCTGGTTGGTACTTGGATGGGAGGTGCAGTGGTCCTGAAACTGCAATGCAAATTTATTATAAAGATATAATAATGGCCCTATTGATCAGTTTTAGGTCAATATGGCTGTCAAATCTGGTTGAGATCAGGTTTTGTTTGTCTCAACTACAGAAAGTGAGGGAGGGGTAAGGGGAAGGCTAGCAGGAGCAGGTGGTCTGTAAAAGTCACCCCCACAGGGTTCCAGCCTGGATGGAAAAGGGGAAGGGTAGAGCTTGAGGCCTTTGTTCCCTGTTCTAACTTTCTCCCTCGCTTATGTCCTGCATCATACTGAGTGATGGCTGCTTGGTAAATTCTAAGTATCCACTTTTCACTTTTTAAAAAAAGTAATCCTCACCCGAGGATATGTTTATTACTTTTTAGAGAGAGAAAGAGAAACATGATTCGGTTGCCTCCCATATGGGCCCTGACTGGGGGTCAAACCAGAAATCCTGATATGTGCTCTGAACGGAATCGAACCCACAGCTTCTCGTGCACGGAAGAGGTTCGAACCAACCAAGCCACCCCAATAGGGCCCCTTTTCTTTCATGAATTGTTATAGCAACATCCTAAATTGCTACTTTTAGCTCTTCTAAAAAAGTCACATTTTAATTATAAAGGATATGCAAAGGTAAAGCTATAGATCTCCTTTGGATTTGTGATGCCATCAACGTTTATAGGAAAAATCTACACATTATGTGAAACCATAGACTTTGAATGTACTTACCCCTCACCTCCCCGAGATTCCACTTCAGCTGCAGTATCGCGGCCTGGGGAACCCGGCGCATGCGTGGTTATGCAATGATTGCAGACTGCATTCCCAACGCACAAGATGAAGCTGATCGCCAAAAGTCCTCCCTTCGTAGAGGCGTGGTGAGCCTGGCAGAAGTACATTCTGTGAACTATCTCAAATGAAGTTGCTGAACTTTTCGTTCCAAAGTTGCTTAAATTCTGGGGAATCTGAGTTTTCCCTTGTAAGGATTCCGAAGAAAGCTCTTCCTTAGAACATGTGTGACAGAGGGGAAAGGGCACTAGACTAGGATTAGAGGACCTTAAATTGTAAACACTTCAGAAAATTGAGGCTCAAAGAGATAATCAGTTGACGTGGGTTAAATTTACGTAGGTTAGGAGAAATGAGTCTGAGTTCCCCTGTATACCCCCAAATGATAATGAATTCTGGCTTGGGAGGGTCCTCTGCATACTATACAACTTGTGCTTTCACACCCAGGGGAAGAGGATCTTGATAAAGCTATGCCAACTTTGGTTTGGAAAGAAAGAGTGAGACAATATTTTATATCAACTGAAACCTTTTTTATATTTCTGAAACGTGGGCTGGAAGCTGAGCTAAATCTCTAATTTTTAATAAGTTTAGCTCTTTCATTTTTTTGTATACTTAAGATTTTAAAGATCTCAATAAATATCTTAATATAACACCTAGTTGATTATAAGCTTTGAATATCTGTATGTAAATACATTACAACACTTTATTTGGAAGAGCACTCAGTAAATGCATTCATTACCTTTGACAGGATTTGCTGACTCACTAGATTCCATTTGTGATCCCTTCTGCACGCAACTTAAAACTTAAACGTTATTTCTGTGAAGCATCACGAAGCTGTAGTTGTGTCCCACAGCACATTTTCGACTCCTACATTCAAATCTGGATTTCCACTCATGAACTCCTCTAACATTGTATACCTATTCACCCAAGACAACTTGCCCAGGTCGGACTTATGAGGATCAGCTACTTCCTCTCACTGCTGTTTTTTCTCCCAAGAGTTATTAGTATTTTTATTGTACTTTTATATGAATAACTATTAATCATTTGACTTTTTTGATATTGTACATATATTATTGCAGGTCAGAGATAATGCTAAGGAACACAAATATTTCACCCTTTTTATTTATTTATTTTTTACTTGCTACATTTTAAGGCAAAAAAAAAATTTATTGTATTTTTTTAAATTTCACCCTTTTTAAAAGCCTAGAAGCCCTTACTGTAATTGAAGGCCCTCAGAAGAAAAAGTCTCTGGGAGTAATAACAGCTAACACTGACTGCCACGTGCCAGGCAGTGTTCTGGACACTTCACATGTATTCACTCACTTTGTCCTCACAAAGACCACGTGGTGCTATAGCTGTCCTTGTGAGGAAATGGGAGTCCGAGAATGTAACTGACTCACCAGGGCTACTCGACTCACAAGTGGCAAAGGAGGCGACCTGACTCGAGAGTCTGTGCTCTTAGCCTTTACGCTGTATTCCTCTCCCAGGACGGAGATGGGGCAATCTAAGCAGAATCTGACCTTTGAAAATGGCATTTAGTTAAATAGGTATTACTACCATCCTCGACAGTGATATGAATTTTGTAATTCTTCAAAGAATCTGTTTTATTCTTTTAGAATATGCACCTAGTATTTTTTTTATATTACACATATTAAATCTTATATGGATGTTTTGATTCATTTCTATGGAATTTCAATCATTTCTAAGACCTACACTATATCTTACATGATTATACGTATTTTATGTATATATACTTTTAACAATGTGTTTTTGCTAGTATAGCACCATACAAAATTATTCTCATAGTGCTGTGCCTTCCCAGTTATAGGTGGAGCAAGACAATGAAAAGTTCCATTTAAAATGAATTTTGCTAGCCCTGACTGGTGTGGCTCATTTGGTTGGAGCATCATCCCTTAGACCAAAAGGTTGGAGGTTCGATTCCCTGTTAGGGCACATACCCAGGTTGTAGGTTTGATCCCTGGGTGGGATATGTACAAGAAGCCAACCAATGTCTGTCTGCCTGTCTGTCTCTCCATCTCTCCCCAACCCACACCCTTTCTCTTTAAAAACAATGAAAAAAATGTCCTTAGGTGAGTATAAAAAATAAAATAAAATTAATTTTGCTAGATATAGCAAGAAATCAAAGTCATTTCTACTTATATTTTCCCTTAACTATGGAGGTCTTAACCAAAATCTCTTTCACATTAAAATAGGCCAGATCAGGTCTAATCCATGGCTAAATTACCATCTACCAGTACCCTAATGCATATAAGCAAAATTAAGAAAATTGGTGCTAGGGTCTTGGGAAAGGCTCCTGTGTTGCTGAACCTGCCCAGCGGTGGGTGTGGCTCCATAGCAGGCAGCCCTACCCTGACCCACAGTAAATCCCCAGGAGAGTGTTGCCTGGGTTTTGAATTTGCAGTAACAGGTGTGAACATTCTAGCAGCAGTTTGATGATCATGTATGATACTGCACACAAGAGAAAAAGAAAATCGATGCTAAAATAATTCTAATAAGCCCTGTCTTACATTAAAAAAGGGAAAAGAAACAATTATGCTATTATAGCCAAAGTAGTTTTTTTACTGCAATTTCATCAATTTCATTGTACATTCTTTGATATGTGAGAGGTAATCATTATTTGACGATAACCACGGGCAGAACACCTGTAAGAAGAGTGACATGGAAAGCCCTTTCTTCATTCATTGTATCTGTATAGTAAGGGTCACAAAATGAAAACAAAACTTCTAATCTGAAGGTAAAGTTAAAGAATGGTCCTGGCTTCCTTTTCAGCCTTAATTCCTTAATTTTGAGGCTTGCACTCTGCATATACAACACTCCCCACCCCACACACACCCCATAGTATCCTTACAATGAACAAGAGGCTAATTTTCCTGGGAAATTTACTGCGTAAGATATAGGTTTCATGAGTGAGAATCAGTTTCACAAAAGGCTGCCTCCTTCAGTCATGGGAAGCTTAAGGATGAGGAATAAATGGTTACATTTTCTGCATCTACTCCCAAAAGCAAGTTTGGAGACTGAATTCTGAAGTTAAACCTTTCAAAGCTTCCGTTTCTTGCCCTCCCCTTTCCTCGGGACACTGTTGACTGGTGTGGTGGGGGTAGGGACACAAGATCAGTCAGACCTGGCGCTGCGCCCCAGCAGTCCCCAGCCTCGCAGAGTGTGGTAGGCTCAATAGTGGAGACTCAAATGCAGGACTTGACGGGCTCACAGAGGAAGAACATCTGAAGTGGGAAAGGAGACCATGAAGGAAAGATTCACAGAAGTATCCCGAGTTGAAGGCATTGAGTAGGAGTTGGCTAGTTGAGGAACAGCACTCCAGGCAAAGTGGCCAGTGAGTCTGAAGGCATTGTGGATGGAGCAAAAGGTACTCCGTGGAGGGTGACAGGAGATTTATGTGAGGGGCCAGATAATGAAAGATTTGGTAAGCTTTGAGAATAATATTCCAAGTCCCTAAATTTGAGTAAATAAGTCATAAGAGTAGAGTCATTGTAAGTGGGATTAGTGGCTTTATGAGAGACCCTGGAGAGCTCTCCTGCCCCTTCTGCTGTGTGAGGACACGGGAAGAAGAAAACCATCTGTGACCGAGGAAGCAGGCTCCCACCAGACATTGAATCTGCCAAGCCCTTCATTTTGGAATTTCAGGCTCTGAAGCTGGGAGATAGAAATGCTTGTTCTTTAAACCACCCTTTCTGTGGTATTTTTGTTATAGCAGCTTGAAAGGCCCAGTAAAAAGTAAACAACTCAAATGCCCATCAACTGAGAAATGGGAAAAAATGGCATCATAAATGCAGTGTATCCACGCAATGGAACATTATTTGGTAATAAAAAGAAATGAAGTGCTGATACCTGCTACAACATGGGTGAACCTTGAAAACATGCTAAGCAAATGAAGACAGTTACAAGTGACCACATTGTATGATCCCATTCATATGAAATGTCCAGAACAGGAAAACCAGTAGAGACAGAAAATATATTATTGGTCCATGGGGGTGGGGGTAGGTGGGAAGTTGGGGAAGTGACAGTTAAGAGGAATAAGAGAGATTATCTAAATTTGATTATGGTGATGGACACACAACTCTATAAATATACTAAAACCCATTGAATTTTATACTGTAATTGGATGAATTATATCTCAATGAAGTTGTCAAAAAATTAGTGAAGTTAAAAAAAAAACCCTTTTATTCTGCTCACAGTTTTGGGAGTCCAGAATCTGGGCGGGGCACAGCAGGAACAGTGCATGCCTACCCCTGTGACTGCGCCCTGGGCTGGAGTGACTAGACTGGCCGGAGCTGTCTGGTGTGGCTCAACTCAGGTCACAGGCATTCGTATGCCAGAACCAACTCATACCCACTTCTGGGAAAGCCACCTGTGCTCATCCCAACTCCACCTTCCATGGCACAACCTGGTCATGGGTCACGGTGGATGTATTTACTAAAACCATGTAAATTGGAAAAGGCTACAAATCAAGATTTCCTGATTTGAGTGTTAGAGCAAAGGCACAAAGAAAAACTGAAGCCATGCATTTAGACGCCTCCCTAAAAGAAGCCTGTAGTTGTTTTCCACTTCGTTTTTTTTTTTTAACTGAGAATTTAACAGGAGAAATGTTGTTAACATGAATGAGATGCTAATAATATGGCAGACTGAAAATAAAGACTCAAATGCTCTCATGCTAAAGCCAGGCAGCCCTCTCCTGGCCCTCTCAGGTTTTCCATGTGACTCTCACCACGGGACCTGCCCTTTCAGGACTATAAAGGGCGGCTGCTTAGGCTGGGAGCACCACGGACCTCTGTGAAAGCCCAGGAGTCTGTCATTCGCTCTTCCAGGATAACAGTTACAATTTCAAATACTTTAAATCTCAAGTTTTACAATAAGAGGGGCACATGAAATCAGCACAGTTAGGGTTCCTTTGACAACACTTTTGTCCATGTTGAGGATGAAATCTTTTGGGTTGATCTTTTCGGAAGTTCTACTACTTCACTCCCCTGCTCCCCCCGTGTTTCAACAGAAAAGTTTGGGAGAATAGAAATTGTGAGTTAAATTTTCAAGTGTGTTTTGGCCAATAGATTGCTATGCATATAAACACAGAGATTTAAAACCACATCTTTATTGAAAAGACTGTAATAAGTACCTGCTGCTTGCAAGGTCTTACGGGCTGTGTAAGGAGGTACGCACATGCAAAAAAGTTAAATAAAGTGGCATAAAGCATGTGGAGGGAGGAGTGTGGTTGTGTGTATTGTTTGTTTATGTTTTTCTTTTTTTGGTAGGCGTAGTTGGATGCAGGTGGATTATTTTAGTCTGAAGGAATCTGGGAAAGAAGTTCTCTGTACTCAAATAGCAACTTCAGGTAATATAGATCAGCAATTTTCAACCTTTCTCATTTCATGGCACACATAAACTAATTGCTAAAATTCTGTGGCACACCAAAAAACATGTTTTTGCCAATCTAACAAGAAAATAGGTATATATTTTTTAATTGTAAAAAATATCTTTATTCATAGAGAGAGGAAAGGAGAGAGAGAAACATCAATATGAGAGAGAAACATTGATTGGTTGCCTCCAGCACGCACCCTGACCAAGGTCAAACCCACAGTCTTTTGGTGTATGGGATGATGCTCCAACCAGCTGAGCCAACTGGTCATGGCCAAAAACAACAGGTACAATTTTGACTCATTTGCCTTAGATAGCTGTTGTTGTGTTGGCTGTAGTCATGTTTTAATTTGACGATGTGAGGGAAAAGAGGTCAGTGCCCTGACAGCACAGTCAGATGTTCCCCATTTTAAAAATTCCTGCTGCACACACACCAGCTGAAAATCGCTGGTATAGATCAAATACCAAATGTGTTCAAGTAGTTTATAAGCTTATTCTGGGTAGAATTTCTAGTTGGAATAGTTTTTTGTCTTCTAGTTGGAGTAGTTTTACTGGTGATGTAGACCACACTGCTGCGTTCTCCCCATTTTACAGATGGTCAGCATCAGACAGGCTTTAGGAAGACAAGGGGTAAGAGCACTCCCACCAATGATAGAAACGTGAAAGCCCACCCAGCCCTCTTCAGTTTGGCGTGGAATCTGTCAGATTTCACCACGTCAGCTCGCTGCTGCTAGTGGCCTAATTGGACCTTCCTTGCACCTTAATATGGTTTCAATAAATTTATAAAATACTATAGGCTACTATTTTGGATGGTAAAATTTCATGGACCTATTTGACAGGTTGTATGAGGCAGGAGTATAACAAAATTACTGTTTTCTCCTTTATCTTTTGTAACAAATAGCTAGCAGGATCTTTCCAACTTACAAGAAAATCAAGTCATTTCCTGACTTGAAATACTTCAGTAGTGGTGTATCACCTCAGGATAAAGTACCTTGGCTTGCTGGGCCTTTCATGTTCTTGGCTTGCTTTCCTCTCCAGCCTCATCTCATTTTGACATCACACACACACACACACACACACACCCTGGTTGCCAGTGTACTCTTCAGCCACTTTGCCTGACACACCCTGCAATTTCAATTCCAAGCTTTCAAACTTGCTGTTGCTTCTGCCAAGAACACTCCTCCCTCCCTCTCCACCTTTTCCCTCCAACTACCCTCCCCACCTCCTACTAAAATAACTCTTTCTTGAATCTTCAAGTCTTAACTTATTCCTCACTTCTAATTTTTGTGTATGTCAGGTGTGTCACTTTTGGGCTCTGAGGGTGCCCTGCACTCCCCATCATAGCAAGTACATAAGTATAATGGGCTATACTGCACTTTACCTATTTGTCGGTAGCTTCTTAGGTAGGATCAGTCTGTTTAACTCACCATGGTATCCCCAGCTCCCAGCACTGTGCATCCTAAATAAGAAGTGTTCAATACAAATTTGTTGAATAAATGAGCAAACAAAGGAACAAAGGGCTACTGAGTGCTTTTACTCAATCAGAATATTCAGATAAGACCCAGATACCTGTCCTTATCTGTCTCCCGTTCTTCTTGACCGTAGCCACCAACTGGCGCCTGCTTTTCTGTGGAGGGAAGATTCATTCAGTAACAGAGCTCCTGTAACAGGACCCTGCCATGCTGTGGGTAAGCACATCTGCAAACCCTGTGTTACCGCCGCTGGGGTTTGCTGCCTTACACATGGGTCATTAACTGTAAGACTGCATATTTTGTGGTAGACAAATGTAACAAATAGACAATAATTGTTACAATGAGACCCTTCACAGCACCCTTCACAGTTTCATTGTATGCTAGGTGCAAACTGATAATCACGGTAAAACCCAGGGGACCTCCAGCAGCTCACCAGGATCTCTACGGGTAGGTCTGCCGTGAAGGTCGACACCCACACCATATTGGTTTCTTCCTGACCCGATCCCAGAGGTGGATGTGAATAGAGGGCTCACTCAGTGACCACTGTCAGCACTGTCCGGCTCTGTTCAGGGATTTCACTGTCAGCTTCTGGGCCTTTTTCTGCCTCACTTCACTCCTACCACCTACCAATGCAAAATCATAAAGTGTTTGGGAAATGGAAATTTGTTCCCACAGAAAAACATTAGGGACCTTTGAGAACCAGAGCTGGGTAAGCCTGGGATACAGGGATTGAACTGCTCTATTGGAAAGAGAGTTGCTGAAGATTCTTTGTTCATACTCACTTTAATTTAATGGGTCAGAGCGATCTGGCTAGAAGAAAAATGATTAATGCTGTTTGTCAATTACTGTTACTACATTTCTGTCTGGTATTAGGACATGCGCCTCCACCACTGTAAGACTAATTTATTTACTTATTTTTTAACAAATATTTTATTTATTTATTTTTAAAACAGAGGGGAAGGGAGGGAGAAAGAGAGGGAGAGATATATCAATGTGTGGTTGCCTCTAGCATGCCCCCTATTGGGGACCTGGCCCACAACCCAGGCATGTGCCCTGACTGGGAACTGAACTGGCGACGCTTTGGTTCATAGGCTGGCACTCAATCCACTAAGCCACACCAGCCAGGGCAGACTAATTTATTTTTTGTCTTAGAAAAGCATGCTGGTTTTGAGGGAGAAGTTTGGTCAGGGATATAAAATCAGTCCCCCGAATCTTAGATTTCCACAGTTGTTTCTCTTGTGTGGCCTTGAATATTTCACACGTCCTTTTCAGGCCATTAACTTCTTTCTGTATAATGAGCTCCCTGTGTAATTATAGGGAAGTTTATTTCTAAGTGATACGAACAAATGAAGAGTGGAAGGGACTAGATAAAATTACTTTAAAATAGATAAAACATTTCATTGTAGTGTGTATAATAGAAACACATGTAATTTCACCTTCTCCGGGAATAAATATCTGGTCACAGAAAGCTCATTAGATTGATCCTATTTCTAAGTCTGTATTAATCATAACAAGGTCACACTGAAATAATCTAGTAATTAGTCACCATAATAATACTTATATTTATTGAGTGCTTTTCACATGCCTGTGGCTGTGTGGCATGCCCCATTACATTATCTCACTTAATCTTCCTGACAACCCTGTGAGGTAAGTGCTCTAATTCCTGCTTTTTCCATCAGAGGAAATTGAGGCTCAGTAAAGTGAAGCCACTGGGGCCAAGGCCTCACTGTTAGTAATTGACACAGCCAAGATTCAAAATCTGATTTGACTCCAAAGCCTATGTGTATATTCTTAACCCTTACACTGTTTTAAGTGTTGAGTTGGAGCTGGAGAGAAATTTGTTAGTATCCTGATATATGGACGTAACAATTTCTGCTTCTGGAAATTTGCTAATAACAGTCATGCAGGAGGCACTCTGCTTAAAAATAAAGCTCAACATTATGTTGTATTTAGTTTTCTAAGAGCTTTACTAGGCTACTTATGTAAAAATGATTTCTCCTGTGATAGGTTAGTAGCTGTCAAACTCAGTGCATCAGAATCACCTGGGAGCTTGTAAACACGGGTCTACCCAGGCCCCTGTCCCAGACCCACTGAGTCTGAGTCACTGTGGGTGGGGACCCGGCATCTGATATTTAATAAGCTTCCCAGGTGATTCTGACACACACAGGAGTTTAAGAGTCACTGAGGTCTGTGGAGGGTTCTTCAGGAGTGATAATTCTCCTGAAGATTTGTAGGTTTTCTTAGGACCTCACAGGAAGTTTGGGAGTGACTAAATCACAATGCATACATTCCAAACCATCATCCTGTTTAAATTTATGGGATAATTATCAATTGGCAACATCTGTGGTATGACCTAACGTAATAGAACCGATTATCTCATGTTTTTCCTGTTGGAAGATTGTTTACTAATGATGATAGCTAGCACTCTGTTTTGTATTTACTGAGTCTTTTTCACCTGGCATGTGAGAAATGATGGTTGGATCTCTTGTAACCACTATTAATAAGATCTCAAGGAGTTTAAAACAACAACTGTTCAGATCCAAATAAAGAATCACAAAATCCCAAGATTAAAGTGATCATGTACAGCCATATGTTACTTGAATTCTCCTTTATGGCATCTTCACCAAGTGGCTGGCCACGTGGCCTGTTTCTGCTGGATAGCTGGCACTTCCTGGCAACACTCTGTTCTGTCTGACTTAGAAACTTCTCCCCTATAATGAGGTGAAATCTGTTTCTCTAGGGTTTCCATACATTGGTTCTAGTTCTAACCCTTTAGCAGAACTTCTTCCTCAACTCAGCCAAAACCTTTGCTCAAGAAAGTGACCCCCTGACTGCAGTTTTCTGGAAGTTCACAAGATGCCTCGTAGTTTGGTGGAAGCTGTGTGTGCTGCCTGGCGGGTCATCTGTCAGGCTACTTTCTGTGTAGATGAACTTAGAATTATATGACTAGACTATATCATGATTCATTTTTAAAATAAATTTTAGTAATTCTGCATAGAAAGATTTATTTGTTTAAATATAGAGGCCCAAATGACTGAAAAAAAAGAGAGAGAGAGAATGTGATCTTACATTTTGTCAGAGCACTTTAAGTGTTCCACTTTACATTCATTTCAGTAGCAATGATGTGAGAGGTGGCAGCCAGATTAAGAGTTTTAAACACTGTCTGCTTTCTCTGTGAGTTGTTCAGAACCTTCTAAAAAGCTGGTGATTGCCAATAGGTCTCTCCTAAATGAGAAATATAATGTACCTCAGCTTCCTGTGATTCATTTGCTTTTCTGAAGCTCAGAAGAAAAAGAACATTTGTGTCCTCACTGCCAAAGAACTTCTGGTTCTAATACTCTTTTTTTGAGGTATACATTTCCTTCTCCCCATCCTTTCTCACAGACCGGAACTTGATCTGGATCCCAAGAGAAAAGCAGCAAATGCATTACTAACCAGTAGTTCAGTTGTCAACAATGTTAACTTTCAATGCTTTGGACACAATGAGAGTCAAATGCAGGCAGCAGCTAAGATAACAAGTCAGGTTATTGTTGGGAAGAGATATTTCCTGGCTGTATCTACTTTGGGATGGATATAAGGTCCAAATTTTAGAGGACAAACCAGACAAATGTTAGCTACTACTATGATCAGTCAGATAGTCTGGCCAGAGTGAAAAAAATTTTAAGACACTAATTTCAGATGGAAATGACACTTCCTACTAGCATTAAAGAAAATTTGCAGTTCAATTACAATTTATGGCAAAGGTCAGCTATGAATCCAAGATACAGTCCCTTCTCTGATACAGTTTTCTGGGGCCAGAATGAAGGATGAGCATTCTCCTCTATCTTCCTGATGCTTCCAGACTTTGCCCTTCTATCATGAATCATCTTTCCTGAAATTATTATGACCTCTTTTTGTTGCTTTTAGCCTACTCAGGATATTTTGTCACCACCTCGTTAGCATGAGGTCCTACCTAGACTCACTGATGGCATCTTCAACATTCAAGTTGATTCTTCAGAAATAAAACAAAGTACAAACAAACAAACAAACCACCCCATGTACGAATCACTTATTTATTTTATAAGAGAAGAATATGAACTTAAAGACATATTCTGACAACTAAAAAATGCTGTGGGAAATTTTATCTCTGCTTTTAGTATTAAGAGACTGAATCACATTTGAACCACAACAATACATGTCTTAAAATCTGGTTTTTGGAACATGTCTTAAAGTCTGGTTTTTGGAAAATTATAGACAAAAATATGTTGAGTTGTATCACTAAATTTTATAAGCTTAACTCTCACGTAAATGAACAGATAAATTGCATTAACAGTGACTCATAATTAAGAGTAGGAAGAGCAGGAACTGAAAATTATGACCAACTCACAACACCACTGATGGCAGTTTCAGAAAGCATCCTGTCTGAAAATTGTAGGAATTCTAATTGTCTGTCTTTGCTCATTGATTGTGGGAGCTCAGCACACTGCCAAGCACTGTATGGCTGCCAGCCCTCCTCGTGAAATTCTCATTTGGAGTCTTCAGTAAACCAAGACCAACTTATATATTAGGCACGGTAGGCACAGTGCCTAGGGCCCAGGATACTTTTAGGAGCCCACAAACATGTCTTAATTTATTTTAAAATAAAAAGGCAATAAATAAAATAACAAATATACAATAATGAATCTGCCTGCATTATATTTGTCTCTATACCAATGCAGTCCTAAAATAGAATTGAATGTGTGTGTGTGTGTATGTGTGTGTAAGAAAACTTAGGTTTTTCACAGAATTTGGTGGGATTTGAATTTAGAGTAAATTGAAGAAAGTGAAATCTTCCCATTGTCATTTATTTTTGCAAGACATGAAGGCAAATTAGATGCCTCTTGTACTCTCTTTGAGATGGGTAGATGACACATTCATTTCAGGAAACTTCCATAGAGAACTTCAGATAGCCAAACCAGGTATCTTAGTGGATGAAAGGCATTTTTAGATATCAAGGGAATTGGCTCCAGTTTACTTGAGTAAAAAGGATTAGCTTATCCCAAAATTCTTTGAGAAAACTCACAGGGCAAAAATCACAAATAAAAAGCAGTGTATCTGGGGGTTAGCACAGCTGAGGTTTCCCTAGCACTGTGCTAGTATTATAGGCATACCTCATTTTATTGCGATCACAGATGTTGCATTTTAAAATAAAGATCACAACTCACTTTATGGTGATACTGGATTTATTTCGGTGATATGAAACTGAACCTGTTACATCTCCAAGGTAAGCCTGTGCTCTACTTTTAAAAAAGCCAAACCCACTGACTTAATGTAAGAGACACGGCTAAGGGCATGATTCTCATTCCTTTGTAGTCATACCTTACCACCAACTCTCTCTTCTGTGACAATCATTTTATGAAGAACAGCTTGAGAAGCACCACGCCCCCGAGAGATGCTGACAAGCAGAACACTGAGGTGGAGAAAAAGACCAAAATCATAATCAAAGGTGCCACTTCAAGTGACTGCAAAAACTCTACAGTTGTTTTCAGGCTGATTCAAATTTTATGAGTTCAAAGTAAATTCGATTATATATATATTTTAACAATTTTAGCTTCTTCCTTTATTTTTTATTTATTGATTTGAGAGAGAGGGATTTCTTATTCCACTTATTCACGCATTCATTGGTTGCTTCGTGTAAGTATCCTGACCAGAGATTGAACCTTCAACCTTAGCATATTGGGACAACACTCTAACCAACTGAGCTACCTGGCTAAGGCCCTCTCTTTATTTTTAAGAATAGCTTTATATTTTTACAATTTATATTTTTAAAAACATCACAAATATCAGAAAAATCATTAAAAAACACAAAATAAATATTATCTGTAAAACCCAGAGTGAACTTCTGTTGGTATACTCCAACATTCACAAAAATTCCATGTTGTTTTTAAGTGTCATCTCTGTTCCTATCCTGGCTCACCCCCTTGTGGCCATGATATGAAGAAGCCATGAGCCTGGCAGCGAAAAAGGAAGAGCGAGAGAAGCAAAGGTTGTGGATCATAAACTGGTCACCTCTCACTTGAATGGTATTTTCCATAATTGAGATAAATAGGTCTGCTTGAAATCTATATGGGTCAGTGTCTTGGCAGGAAATAGATGGGAGACTTGAGGGGGTGGATTGTAAATTATCCCTTCATTAGATTTTTTTAGAAGTATGGGCAGGGTACGGGAACAAAAAGGGATGTCCTATTCATCCCTCCTGTTGGCTGAACCCAACTGGAAGCACCCAGAAGTCAAAGGAACCAAATTTTTGCAATTTTTCAAGGTCCAGCCTTCCAGGGCACAAAGCAGTGATGAGCAGAGAGCGGAACTGGTTGAGCAAACAGAGCAGGTTCAGTACAAAATCTTTATAACATATTTCATTACCATTTTAGTTTCTTTTATAAGACAGGAGTCCAAGGGATACATTCTTGCATAATTTGGCATTGAATATCTATGCAATTCCTATGATCTACTTGGAAAAAACCCACATATAACAAAACTTCATACTACCTGAAAACATTGCCGAGGCTTCTCTCCTTTATTTAATGACTGTGGAGGTATATGTCTGGCATTTGAGGATTTCAAAACATTGGATACTTTGGTATTAGACTGATAATAAAGTAGGGGGGGAAAGAGAGATGCAGATAAGGGGATACAGAGAGCTCAGCTGCGGTTTGCTGCTGGTCCTGTTCCACTCCCTGCCCCACATAAAAAGTAAACTTCTCAACTCCTGCTTAGGCTATTGAGACCAACATTGATTGTTAGGTTAAACAGGTGTCTAAGCCACCAGCAGACCAGGGTCACTAAAAATATGTTAACGAGAAATCAGAAAATTCTGGGTTGAAGCTATTAATATTTCAGCATATTTTTAAGTTTAGTATCATTTTAGGGAAGTGAAATTTTATTTCATACTTTAGCATAGTTATGACAATTGTTTGTGGCGGGGAGAGTTACACGCCTGATAATCTTTTACAGCAGACCTCCTTCTTCCAAAGATCAAATGCGAAGAAATAGCAATCTTGAAAAGACTTAGGGAACGCACACCTAAGAAGCAGTTGCTGATGATTAGCAGAATAGAGTGCCTGCCCCTACCCCACACCTCCAGCCAGGGGTTCAGAATACTTGGCTCTTGTATCTCTTTTTTTTCAATTTGTGTTATTCTCCCATGAGAGGCCAATTCTACGACTGCCAGGGCAAAACATGCATTTCCCTTAACAATCTTCATTAGGGATTTGCAGTAGAGAGGACAATGTTTAACGCCAACAGAAACCCCGGGCAAATCATTTTCATTTTTATCATCAAGAAAATGACTCTGAAATCTCGGCTTAGCCCCATGGATCAACAACGTTGTTATGCTCACCACAAAGCATTCAAAATGGGAGGATGGTGCGGTGTCAGGTGAATACCCTCCAACTCTCTTCCTCTTTTCACCAGAGGCAACCCTTAGTAAATAGTGTACGTGTTTTTCCAGCGGTTTTCTCTGTACAGACATTATCTCCTTTGAACATACCAAAGGGAGCTTTTTCATATACATCTTCCTTTAAACGTTTTCTTCCGTACCTGTCTACCAGAGCCTTAGTATCACTTGCAGACACTGCTGAAGATCCTTGTCCATTGCAGTCTAATCTTTTACTCCCTCGAGGTCCTCGACCTCGGTGGTTGCCACAGCAACACACACATTGGTTCTTGTGGGCGGCCCCTTTCACTAGACGCGCCTCTCAGACCGCCTTCCAAATCCGAGCGCGAGGAACATCCGCCTCATTTCCGCCACGCAAGTCGACGGGCCCAACTTTCCGGTCTTCGGGTTTGAGCCCGCAACTCGCGCCAGAGCCGGACGCGCGGTGATGACGTCAGCCGGCGGCAGCGGCGCCTGGGAGACTGGGAAGGCTTCTGGGGCACCGGCCCGACTGCTGAGAGCTGCTGTCATGGCGGCCGCTCCTTGGGGCGTCTTCTCCGTCCTTCTGCTGCTGCTAGCAGGGAAAACCCACAGCTCGGAGGTCCACGGGGCTTCTGCCGACGGGCCGGGGGGCATTGGGGTTGGCTTAGGAGATCGCTTCAAGATTGAAGGGCGTGCGGTTGTTCCAGGAGTGAAGCCTCAGGACTGGATCTCGGCGGCCCGAGTGCTGGTAGACGGAGAAGAGCACGTCGGCTTCCTTAAGTGAGTGTCCTGAGGAACGCGGGAGAACGGTTGGGATGGAAGCCGGAGGGGAAGACCCCCCGGGAGAACTAAGTGTCAAGTGCTGCCGACGTCGCAGTCGGAGAATGAAGGGGCAGGTGCCGTTAGCCGGCTGTGCCGGGAGACCTGGGGAGGCTGTCGGAAGCTTTCCCCTTCCCAGTCCCGCACCTCGGAAATGAGGATGGCAGGTGCGTGCCCGAGGGCCGGAGGAGGTGGGGTCAGCTACCTTCAACTCCATTTTGGCCCTGTGTGGGGGCGACCACTCATGGGCTCTGGGGACAGAGGTGCCCCTTATTTGTCTATTGCTAAATTCTTTCATTTGCATCTCATCTGGTTTCCCTGGAATCTGGCCGGCTATTGTTATTTATTTTTTTTCCATTCATTTCAGTCTTTTCGTAGCTTGGTGTTGTGTAGGAAGATGGTAAGCAAATGGGGAATTCTGAAAGCCCAAAGGGCTTCTGGTGATGACATAGCCTGGGAGACTAATGCTGCTTCTAAAATTAATGGGCCCTGAAGTCCCTGATCAAAGCACCCTTTTCGCCTGTAAGTGGGATTGTTGTTCGTTTTTACACTTCATCGAGGGATTTGCAACGTTACACTTGCCGTTTCTGTGGGACTAGGGCTTCGCTGGCATTGCTTACCCGCTTCTGTCCTCTCTAGCTGTTAGTAGAAATGGGATTTCGATTTGTATTAAAAGTCTTGTTGAATTTATTAGCACTCTTACTTTGTGGCAGCCTCTTTTGCAGATGTCTAGACACGTGTGGTGTTTTAAACCTTTCAGTCACTGCTTGGAAAATGAAACTACGAACTGAAAAAATACTTAGGGAAGGAATGTTTCTCCGGTGGGTTTGTGCACCAGCAATCGGTGTCTGAGAACCAGACCACTTAAACGTTGACATTTAGTTCTAAATTTGATTTGCAAATGTTCACATCATCCGGATGCCTTTGAATGAGGATTTCAACCTCAGATTTATGAACAATGACAGGAAGCTTACAACCATGATTTTAATGCTATCTGTCATTAAAGTTCTGGCTTTAGGGCGGTTTAACCTAGATAACAATGTTTTAGATTTTATTTATTTATTTTTAGAGAGGGAAGGGAGAGGGAGAGAGAGAGAAACATCAATGTGCGGTTGCTGGGGGACATGGCCTGCAACCTAGGCATGTGCCCTGACTGGGAATTGAACCTGCGATGCCTGGTTCGCAGCCCGCGCTCAATCCACTGAGCTACGCCAGCCAGGGCATAACAGTGTTTTAATGATAAAGCTTTCATTAAGCTTTGGAAAATTAATCTTACTTGACCATTTGCCCTTTTATTTCCTGAAGTACACAATTCTTTTAAAAAGCATTCATTATTTTTATTTAAAAATAATAGATCTAAGTAATAATGTGTATGTTGAAGAAAATATAATAAAATAGAGATAACAACTCAACATTTTCTTTTATCTTTCCTAGCCTTTTTTGGAATCATGTGATCTATATTTTTAGTAGTAAAACACGTATGTACCCTTTGTAATCTGCTTTTTTTGCTTAATATTTTGTTAGTAGTTCCTGATGCCATTTCATGTTTTTCCATTTGCATGTAGAAAGATTAAGAATTAATAATGTAAGGAGTTTGTCCTGCCAAACTTGTTGGAAGAGGGATAGGCAATTTGTCTTGTACCTGTTATGCATAAATAGTGTGCAGTTTTGATTTCTGTTTGTGCCTATTGGAAGTTGTCTGGGGCTTGGTTAAGGGAAATGAAGGGAGTTTGGCTTCAGGACTCCTCGTGCCACTTCTCATTTTTATCACTGCATATATAAATAAACCTTTAACCAGCCCTCTGTTTTTGGACATTTAGGTAGTTTTCAATTTTTGACATAGGAAGATTATGTGCTGTATCTTTATGAATGTTTTATTATGGAAAATTACAGACATAAGCTAAAATAAACAATTAGTGAATCCTTAGATACTAATCACAGTCTACTGTTTTTTTTTCATGTCTCTTCTATACCTCATTTATTTTTCCTAGGCTATTGTAATATCCTAAAGATATTATTTCACTTGATATTATTATGTATGTCTAGAATATAAAGTTTTAGAAAATAATACAATACCATTATTGATTCAACAAAATTTATAATACTGTAACATCATGTAATAATAACCAGTCCATTTGTTTCTCCACTTACCTTAAAAATGCTTTTATATAATTGTTCTTTCAAATTACGATCTAACAGGCCTTATATTGTTGAGTACAGTTTTAAAATGTCATAAAGTTTGTGTCCTCTTTCTAAAGTAAAATATTTACCTTAGGATGAAAAATCTATTTGCATTTTCTATAGGCAGTTGGTTCTGCTGTTATTTATGTTATACAGTCATTAGTTTAATTCTATATTTGTTGTGGACCTAGAAAAATATTTTGAAATGTATTCAGTTAGGGCCCCATCAAGAAACAGAAGATACAGTCAAATTAGATAATTCGAAGAAAGTTGTTTTTTTTTAATATAGTTTATTGATTATGCTATTACAGTTGTCCCATTTCCCCCTTCACTCCCCTCCACCCTGCACACCCTCTCCCACCCTCATTCCCCCCTTTCAGTTCATGTCCATGGGTCATACATATAAATTCTTTGACTTGTACATTTCCCATACTATTCTTGCCCTCCCCTGTCTATTTTCTACCTATTGTCTATGCTACTTATTCTCTATATCTTTTCCCCCGTCTCTCCTCCTCCCACTTCCCTGTTGCTAACCCTCCATGTGATCTCCATTTCTGTGGTTCTGTTCCTCTTCTAGTTGTTTGCTTAGTTTGTTTTTGTTTTAGGTGTGGTTGTTAATTGTGAGTTTGCTGTCATTTTACTGTACTCAAGGAAAGTTTAATGAAAAGATTAAACAGTGTAGTTATGGTGTTGGGGAGCAACCAGATTGCATAATACCCTACAGTTTACAACCTCAAGGCTATTATCAACTTGAAGCCTGAAGGGAGGAAGCTAGAAGAGAAGAAAGCACTGCGTGAAGAGGACCTATGTGCCTTGACACCACCAGTCAGAGATGGCCTCTTGAAGAGAGAACTTGGGGAGAATATGCTAAGCGTGTTTTCTTCCCTTCCTCCAGTGTGCAGAGAGGAGGATGGGGGAGAGGGGTCTGAAAGGCAAATGGAAGACATCTAGCTCAGGAATAAAATTAACTCGATGTTCATTTCAGTTCTCTTTTAGTTAAGTGTGTGCTTTGAAGTAGCAAGGAATACTTTCTCTTACTCTTGTAATAAATATTGTGGCTATGGCAGGAATCAATTATTCCTTTAACAGTGAAAGAGCCAAATAATAAGAAGCATCATTTGAAAATATTATTATGATACTGGGAGTTTTCTGATAAAGTTGGTCTTTTTAGAATGAATCATTTGTTTTCCTGAAACAGAAACTTCTTTTTCCTCAGAATGGCAGTTTCTCATTACCAGAGCATTAACTTTGATCTGTGAACATGTAATTATCAGCTCTTAATGGGATGGTTTTCTAAGCCCAGAAAGTTTGTGACAAAGCAGGTAGGAAAGGTGCATGGTTTTAACTATAAAAACAGAAAGAAAGAACTACAAAGTACAAATTAAAACTATTTTAAAAAGCCATTTTAATTTAGAAATGATTGGAGGGGATTGGCAAAATTGGAACCACTAATGTTGTAGTAATAATGTATATTGATAGCTTTCCTTGAATAAAGACATGGCCTCCGAATAGAAACTGCTCCTGACACTGTTATCTCTGTTCCACAGAAGGAGCAGAAGTAGTTCTGTGTCAGGGCTCTCTGCCACTGTGAGGTGTCTAGGGTCTTTTCAGAACCCATTCAGTGTCATTATGGAAGCTGAAGCATGAGACAACTCTTGCTAGTCTGGGGTGTTTTTTTTGTTTCGTTTTGCTAATTGCTCTGAGTGTCATTCTTGGAATTCATTTGGGGGTTAACAGATGATCGAAAACATAAGAAAAGGATATACTATTAATCAGTAGTGACTAAATGTGATTTTCATTTTTCCAGGACAGATGGGAGTTTTGTGGTTCATGACATACCCTCTGGATCCTATGTAGTGGAAGTTATATCTCCTGCGTATAGGTTTGATCCCATCAGAGTGGACATTACTTCAAAAGGAAAAATGAGGTGAGAGCAACTGATTTACTTTTCACTGAAATCTGGGCTACTGTATATCTCATTATATATTACTTTCAGAATTTACAGTTAAGATTGAAAATGTTCTCATTTAAACTATAGGTATTCCTTAAAACACTTAAAACATCTTCATATTGTTTTATTCTGAAGATTGATAATACTGTGAAGTTGAACTTTCTTCTACTCTAGCTTAAAATTTATTTTAAAGCTCCTAATCTGATTATATAGAGAAGACATAAGATCACTTACTATCCAAGCAAAAACACTGTGGCCCTGGCCAGGTGGCTCCATTGGTTAGAGCATCATCCTGGCCATCGAAAGGTTGCAGGTTCCATCAGGGCACATACCTAGGTTGTGGGTTTGTTCCCCAGCTGGAACGCATATAGGAGACAACCGATCAAAGTGTCTCTTTCACATCAATGTCTCTCTCCCCCCACCCCCCTAAAGTTAATAAACATATCCTCAGGTAAGGATTTTTTTTAAAAAAAAGTGCTGTGAAAGTTATAATTGAAATGTGAATAAAGTTGGAAATAATTTAACTTTCTAAATTGGAAATGTTATTTATTACTTGTTTTTAATTGATATAGTTTGATAATGCCCCTTAGTGCCCATATGATAATATGTTGACCTAGAAACTTCCATAGTTCTTCCTTTGTGGAATATTTAATATGCAATGGAAATTTAATATTTCTTGGGAAAAGAATAGCTTACATTGTAGAGTATATGTTGAAGTAAGTAAACATCACGATAAGAAAAAGGAAAGTACATCATTAGAGCCTGGCAGACTAGGAAAAAATTTCGGAATTTGTAAGTAGATGTTGCGATTTGAATTTGAGGTGAAAAGAATTTTGGATTAATTCAGACTCTGAGTATGGAATACTACAGACACATTTGCAGTTGGAATCAGGAGTGCAGATAACCACAGTGTTCAGGTGCAGCCTTTCGTTATAACCCTCAGTTCATTTATTTGTTTATTTTGTTATTGTCTGCTGCCAGTAGTATTCTTTTTGTTCTAATCTCACCAGGAAGTATAGGAAGCAGTTTTATATATTTATGTGTTCCAGCTTTATGAGGTATAATTAACAAATATGAAACAATTTTGAATGGTAATGTCTCCTCTTTTTTTGAGCTACCACAAAATTATTCCATGTTGTTATAATAAAGCACAAGCCATGCAATGGCAAAAATAATTTTGGGGTTGGAGGAGCTGTGTTTTACTGACATTTTCAGTATGTGCCAAGCCTATTCAGGTTGATCAAATTGAGTTGACATGGTAAGAAATACGTTCACTTAGTACCATAATATTTATAGTTGAGTTAGTGTTTACTCCTAAAATGTATTCCTTCTTTCTTTGCTTTCTGTTAGTATTGGAAGTTTTTAAAGTATCATATGTAAATATGCTGTAATTCAAATAGGGTAACACATACAGCTTTCTTACCCTTTACGTCACCTGAGTATCAGTCCGTTTTTATGACCAGCTCCTACCGAGGGACATGTAGGATTTTCTTTCTCCTTCCTTAGTGTGCATAATGAACAGAGATGGTGATTCTGTAGTCATTTAAGTTCTTAATGTTATCACGAAACCAGTACCATGATGTCACTAAAAGTACATTCTTTGGAAACAAATTGCTTTCTTTTCTTTTTGAAGTTTAGAGCAAGGGTAAAGCTTGAATTGAAGCTAACACTTTACAAATATGTTTATAAATAATCTTTGATGGAATAAATGGATTGCTTGAAAGTACGTGAACCTCATGTGGTATCGACTTTCTCATGTCTTTTTAGAGACAAAGATTTAAAAAAAATGTACAGGTAAAATTCTGGTATGGAAATCTAAAACTTAAAGGACTTAGAATGACTTTGTACACATTTTGAATTGCAGGGTTGTAGATGGGAGACATGTAGATTATGGTATATATTACAGACAGGTTAAGCTTTTTTTAAAATTGCAAACACTGAGTACTGGAGGGAATGAGTTGTTAAAGGAGGAGACTTGTCTATTAAAAACTATTTTTATTTATTCTTTTACTCTGAATTTTGAATTTGTACTCCAAGCAAACAAATGTTTTTCTAAATATACAGTTTTATTTGCTTTTTTGCCTTGGGTAAAGAGTACTTCCTGCTTTAGCGTTTGAGGACCGGTTGCAGCAGTGGGACTCATATTCTCAGGTCCATTCCTGCTGATCAGATGCCTGAAGCATAGGTAAAAAACCAATAATTAATAATTGGGGGTAGGACAGAGTAGAGAACAAGGTGGGATTCATAGAAGATCCTAATGTTCTTGACCAATGTTTTATAAGCATACTTGGTAAGTTAGTTTCAAATATATGTGAGACTTCCATTTCTGACATTTTGGCAGAATGTAAAACCTCAGAAATGCTGGGTAAAATATGTATAGCTATTTTTTTTAACTGTGTAGCTTGATTCCAGTCTTGAATTCTTTCTCAACATTTTGCTAAATATTTTAGATACACAGATAAAACTATTTTGATTAGATTTTCAAGATCAAAAGTTTAGATACCTAAATATTTGGGAAAAGCTAAAGGTAGTTATAAGGCATTGCTAATATAGGCAGTTTTTTTAACTAGTAATGTTTTTAGTAGAATTATTGATGCCTTTTTTCATGTTGCTTTATCAGAGCAAGATATGTGAATTACATCAAGACATCAGAAGTGGTTAGACTGCCCTATCCTCTCCAAATGAAATCTTCAGGTCCACCTTCTTACTTTATTAAAAGGGAATCATGGGGCTGGACAGACTTTCTCATGAACCCTATGGTATGTATCAGGCTATAATAAAGTAGCTTTACTAATCTCTAATTTGCTTCTAGGCGGTTGAAAACTTTTAACCCCTGTGAGATAGCTGAAGTCAGATTGTTGGATGAAAGGATAATTGTGAATAATTTGTGGATTTCGGGAAAATAGTGTCTTAGGAATATGTAAGGAAAAGAATACAGTGAGAGTTAAATGGCAGATTTGGCATTGAAATGTGTGACAAAAATTGGATACTTATTTATGATGAAATGTTTTAAAATTCAAATAGAGTAAGAATATATGGTAAGTCTGTGGGAGCTGTCTCCTATTGCGTGCTACCTGTGTTTTAGTCCATTGATGAGTGTGCCATCATTCATTAACCAGACCTTTATTGATGTTATAATTAAGGTTTTTTCTTCCTTTTTGGCACGTATAGTGAGCAAAGAACTTACTCTGTGGTAATTTAAATATTTGGTATTATCATGAGACTGATGTGATGTTTTTCACTAATTAAAGAAATATTAATAGAATATATTCATTAGAAACAAATTAGGTTTTTTTGCTGCTTTTGAAAGTTGAATTATTAAGTTAGAATTGTCTTAAGTTTTGTTCATATTCCTTGCTGATAGCTATTTAGATCACAAATAGGAATGTTTGGGGCTGTATATCCTTTAGAGAGCAATAAATGAGTACCTAGAATCTCCAGTCAGGGATGAAGCAGCAGAAGGGTAGAGTGGACGGGAGAACTCAGCAATGAGACTTCAAAACTTACTAAGAAACATCTTCCATCTTCTTGTTTTTGAAATTCCATGGAAGCATATCCAATGCTATAAGCTTCTAGGTCATCTTTTGAACTTATCTGCTAAAGTAGTTGCCTAGCATTACATTGGGGGCTGTAGGGGGTGTACATTAATGAGAGGTACAATACACTGTTTTCTCCAAGAACCAGAGTCATCTGGAAAGAGCAGCCCCGCTGGCTATCAGGATCACCAATCTCAAAGCCAGACCACAGACTGAAGAGAGTGAATAGATGGTTCTGTTTGCGAATTATTTATGCTAAATAAAACTGTAAACTGCACAATGGTGGGTGGCACAAATACAAAGTGAGGTGTAAATTCCAAACACATATAGATAAGGCATTTATGTTCTGCACTAGTCAGAATTTGAGGAGCACCTTGCTATCAACAGGGCTGATTCAGTAGAATTGAGGTAGTTCCTCCTAGTTTTACTTTATATACAACATTTAAGTTTTTAATTTTATCGTTGGGTGTTAGATGCAGATTTTGTCCTGCTATTAGGTGGAAAGAAACATCTTCTGAATGTCTTCCCCCACAGGTTATGATGATGGTTCTTCCATTGTTGATATTTGTACTTCTGCCCAAAGTGGTCAACACAAGTGATCCGGAAATGAGACGGGTAAGATGATGGCCCAGCTGTGGATTTTTGAGCCATATTCTGATACTTGGTCCATCCACTGTGTCTGGGTGGCTTGGGTCTTTCAATTTTATCCTAGTTTCCAAGCCAGATTCATCTAGAAATGGTGTTAATACAATGTTGTGTTCCTGGCACCTAGTCAGTCATTTGCATGGAAACAGATCAGTTCATTTGGTTGTGCTTGATAAAGGCCTGGGACTCTTCACGTAGCTGAAACATTCTACTTAGTACTAGACTGTTTGTGCCTCACTTGTTAGACAGTTGAAATGCGTAACAATCCTAGTATGCCTAACCCAAATGTTTTGCAAAATGATAGTTTCTTATAATCTATTTTTACGAAACTCTTCAGAGTACATACTTGGTTATGTGTTCAGACACATGAAAACGATGTGAATAGACCAAGGGAGAAAAATAGGATAGTGGCTCTCAGACTTTGTACCACAAGACTGTGCTGGTTTGGCAAGGCAGAGAGGAGCTGCCAAGGAGGATGCTTCACATTTAGTGCCGCTGCTTTGTCTCTTTTAAGTGTCGGCTTCCGTAGTGAATCTGCAGTTTTTTAAAAACCATTGTCCATTCTAACACATCAACAAATATCTTCTGAGTTCCAAGTTTTTCCATTATAATTAATGTATTGTGTGTTGACATCTTTTCATTACCGAAAAATATTTACTAATCAATTTCTAGGTTCTGGGTACCAGGGAATATTCAGATGAATAATTATGTCACCCTTGTCCTCAGCAAGCTCATAATCCAGTTAAATGTAGGGAGAGAACGGATTTATAAAAAATTCTTCTTGCCATCAGGGGAGTGTGTGTATGTGTGTGCAGAGGTGTGTTTTAAATAGCGAAGTGAGGTAAACGTAAAATAAATAAAAATGTGTGCCGAGATAGTAGGTGTAAAGTTCTGCAGAAGGTGAGGCATTTATTCCAAGCTGGAATAGCAGGAAAAGCTTCCTGGAAAAATAAAGCTTTATGATGTTTCATAATATTTTATTACTAAATCTTGACATCTCTGCTTCAGTGTTGGCCAGAAAATATACATCCTGTACAGTCCTTTTATTTTTTAAGCCAACTCTTTGGCATAAACAGAAGACAGCATCAGAAGTCACATGAAATTAAAAGTTCATTACTTGGCAGAGTGCTTTGTACATGGTAAGCAGTATAAAAAGTTGTTCATTCAAGAGTTTCAGAATTGAACAGATAAAAAAATAGAGTTGAGCCCTGACTGGTATGGCTCAGTGGGATGGGTGCCATACTGTAAACCAAAAGGTCACCAGTTCTGTTCCTAGTCAGGGCACAAGCTTGAGTTGTGCACCATGTCCCCAGTTGAGGGGGTTGCGAGAGGCAGCTGATGGATGTTTCTTTGGCACATTTATGTTTCTCTCCCTCTCTCTCTCTTTCCCTCTCTCCCCTTCCCTCCTCCTCCCTCTCTCTCTCTGCCTCCGTCCCTCCCTCTCTAAAAATAAAGTCTTAGAAAAAATAGAGTTGATATATTTTTGCAAGGACTCAACACCTATTACCATATACATTTAATTCTTTAAAACATTTTTTGAAGATTTTATTTATTATTTTTAGAGAGAGGGGAAAGGAGGGAGAAAGAGAGGAAGAGAATGTGTCTTTGCCTCTCTCGACCTGGCCTGCAACCCAGGAATGTTCCCTAGATCAGGAATCAAACCCGCAACCTTTTGGTTTGCAGGCTGGCGCTCAGTCCATTGAGCCACTGAGCCACACACAGCCATGTCTCATTCTTGATTATTAAGGCATGTTAACATATTTGTAATGTTATTTTTTCCTTTTTTTAAAGGTTTTATTTTTAGAGAAAGGGAGGGAGAAAGAAGGAGAGAAACATCAATGTGTGGTTGCCCACTGGGGACCTGGCCTGCAACCCAGGCATGTGCCCTGACTGGGAATTGAACCGGTGACACTTGTTTGAAGGCCAGCGCTTGATCCACTGAGCCTTACCCTGACTGGGGCTATTTGTAATGTTTCTTTTCCTGGCCTTATTTCACTTTCTCCTTGAAAACCCATGTATAAATTCTACTTTTGGGGAGAAAGCCCAAATTGATACCATAATGGTGTTCAATTTTAAGTGACAGATAATATAGTATTTGCTATTTTTTTTTAGGTCTGAACTAATACAATTTTAGGTTCGTTTTTGAGATGTCATGTAAAATTCAAATGAAGCAGACATTATATTAATATCGTTGAAGGTGGAACAGTACTTTATGGATTATTGGCTCAATAGGGGGAGGACAAAACCTCAAAATGAAAGTGCAGATCCTTATCCTGTCCTGCAGTGTCTTGTTTGTAGCATTTGTGTTGTTTGCTCTGGATGCTATAATTGAGGTCACTCAAGCTGTACAGCATAGATTTATTAGTAAGGGCCTTAGGACTCATGTCTTAGGAAAACCGCTGTTATCTTCCTCTGATGCCTTAATCAGAAAACATAAGATGAAAGGAATATGGTTATATATGTCCATTACCAGAGGAAATGCCTTTTATAAAAACTTAAGCTGAATCAAACCCTAGGCAAGCATTTATTGGAATTTACTAAGGATCAAAATGCTTAGTGGTAGAAAGGAGGTATGAAACATGGTTTCTGAAGTGCTCCTGGATATGGCATTGCATCATTGCTTAGAACCAGTGCCTTTTATTTGTTCTACTCCTCTCCTTCCTTAATGGAAGTATTAGTTGTTTAGTGACCCGAAGGGTCCCTGTGCCTTTCACGTTATTGTGCGTTGTCTTCCTGCAGGAGATGGAGCAGTCAATGAATATGCTGAATTCCAACCATGAATTGCCTGATGTTTCTGAGTTCATGACAAGACTCTTCTCTTCAAAATCGTCTGGCAAGTCTAGCAGCGGCAGCAGTAAAACAGGCAAAAGTGGGGCTGGGAAACGGAGGTAGTTGGGCGGCCCAGAGCTGGCATTGCACAAACACAGCAACACCGGGCGGCATTCAAGTCTTGAGGGAAAACTGTGTGAAGCAACTACTGTAAACTTAAGTCATCTTTAAAGTTGATCTCTTATAACTGTTGCGTGTGATAACTCTTCAGTACGTGTTTTGGACTCGGTACACAAGAAAACCCAGCTTTCGTCCTTTGTGTGAGGTCAATATTGATGTCACTGAATTAATTACAGTGTCCTATAGTAAATGACATTAATAAATTATATGAAGTGCTATACTTATGTATATTAAAATGTTTTAACCCAGAGATAAAATTATCTTGTCATTTTTTTCCCACTTAATGTTTCCTGTGATCCTAAAAGTTTTATTCCATCTTTCATTATCTGAGGCTTGAAATTGATCTTTTCTGTCTAAAAAGAAGTGTGTGATATTTTTACAGCAGTTTGAACCGTGGTTTTTTATACAGCCAGATCATTCAAAATGCTCAGCCCTTCCTTGCCATTTAACATACCCTGATGATTGAGACAGAACCATGTGTTCCTGATGTACTTTCAATTGTTATTATTACAGTTAGTTTCAGAGCATGGGTGTATGAATTAGAATATGTTATGAATCTTTAAATTGTGGTTACCATCTGTGGTCGTCACTATTGAATGCCAGTGTGTGCTGTGTGATTCAGGGTAGGGTACAGAGATGAATAACTTCCAGTGTCTGTCCTTAACAGAGCTTGCCGTGAAGAGGGGGCGCACAAACAGTAACAGGGAGTGGATGGCGGGGGGAGGAAGAGCAGCAGTGGGAGGGCCTTCCGGAGTCTGAGGACACAGCTTCATGTAACGCTGGTGTGGCACAGGCAGCTTTCACTTCCTTCACCTCTCCCGTCACTGGTTCTCAGAGGGGCTGCAATGTAAGTTACTGCTTTCCAGTTAGGAGGGTCTCATAAACTTCATTTAAATAAGTTACAAAAATTTGACACCATTTTGATGCACTGTTTTAGTTAAAGAGGAACTCTGAGGCTATGGTATCGTTTCCAGTAGAGGGCTCCTGTCCTTTATGCTAAAGAACTCCCCTAGTGCTTTTCTTCAGTAACTAAATCAGCAGAAAACAACAAGAAAGTTTGGTAGCAAACGTTTATTTTCCCTTTTGTAATAGGTGCCATCGGTCATTTTGAAATGAGGTACGTAAGTTTTTTTTTTAAAGAAGTCCCAATGCAGGACATTTGTATTAAATATATAAAGGAGGAACTATATCTCTGTTGGTATTAAAACACTAAAGTTACCAAACTGGTTACATTATGAATGATTAAGGTGTGTAAACTGGTTAATGTGAGAAGTAGGTCTTTTAATATAGAATAATTTATTGAAAATAAAATATTAGAACACTAGTTCAGTGAAAGTTATAATTTAGAGGAGACAGAATAAAGAGTCATAGTTTGTATGACCAGAAGTCACCTTGAAAAATTTCAACATCTGGATTGTTAAAATTTGTATATGAAATACATAATGATAAGGAATTAGCACTTCCAAGGAAATTACCATTTCAAGTGTTCAAGTGTTAATTAAGAAACTATGTGTGGTTATTTTACATACATTCTAACACCATCTGAATTATATATATATGTACATACATATGTATATCCCTTATCATATTGCAGAATGTTATTACATCAGTTGCATATGAAAATCTCACTGTCTTTGCATAGAACCTTCATCAAATGCTTAATGTGCTTACAGGTGCACAAATGATTGTATGTTATTAGAAAATAGGAATTTAGCCCTGGCTGGTGTGGCTCAGGGGACTGAACACTGGCCTGTGAACCAGAGGGCTGCTCCTTCAATTCCCAGTCAGGGCACATGCCTGGGTTGCCAGTCAGGTCCCTGGTGGGGGGCATGCGAGAGGCAACCATGCATTGATGTTTCTTTCCCTCTCTCCCTTCCCCTCTCTCTAAAATAAATAAATAAAATCTTTTAAAAAATAAAGAGAATAGGGATTTAGTGCAAAGAACCCGTTTACCTACTAACTTGCTTTGTGACTTCAGGCAAGCCACTTTCCCACTTGGCATCATGTCTTGTTCATTGCATTTCCAGCATTGAGCATGTAGACACCCATTAAGTGTTTGTTCAATTAATAAGTCAGCTTCAAGTTTCCTCATCTGTGGATTGAGGATGTGGATTAGACCTGTAAATTCCTTTTCAGATATAAAATTCTACTATACTTTTAACCTACCCTTAAGGTTAGATGGTCAGTGATCAGTGCCAACTTCCTCTTTTCTTGCTTCTTTGGGTTCTTTCTGCTATTCCCCATCTGGAGACAGAATATTATTTTTCTTTTCTTTAGGGCCTTTCTTAGATTCAGTTTACATGTAAGTATCTCCTCTGAAATGTAAGTTTCATGTTTTAAAATATTTTAAATCTACTAATTTAAATGTGAGTAGTGACTTTGTGCAGAGCAAATCTTTGTTGCCCATTCTTGACAGGAAGTTCTGAGTGCCCAGGATGCATTCATAGCACCCAAGTTTTTAAGCAGTTTTTTTAGGCGTCAAAACCTTTGAGATTCACCCCAAATCTTGTTAACATTGTGAAGACTTGGGATTTTACCTAACCTTCCTAGAGCAGTAAAGTATCTTATTTTCTCCTTAATGTTTCCTTTGACAGGAGGGAAGAAGCAACCATTCAGCAACTTTTCAGTAGTGGAAATATTTAAAGATCCCAATGAGAAATGTAAATAATGATAAAAGAAAATCTTTTCATTTAAGTAGTCACTCAAACTTTCAGCAAGTTCAGAGTTTTTTAAGTGCTCAACCAAGTAAAAGTTTTTTAAAGTGTTATTATTAAATATCTTTTAAAAATAAGGTCAAGTGTTTTCATTTTTGTTTTTTGCTTTCCAGGTCACATATAGATATATTTCTGCATGTTTACAATCATATATGAACCATTTTATATTTAAACTCAACAAAAGTTCTCCTAAGCACTAATCTTAGGAAACATAGTAGAAGCTAGTGGCTGAGCCATTTAGTTCAAGGAGTATGTTGAGACAGGGCCTAGTTCTATTGTGTTTTAGCATTTTAAGTATGATTGGTGTCATGATTTTTTAATTTGTAAGGTATATTAGAGTATCCAGTTGGTAAAAGTGTTTGTATTCAAGGGAGCTTGAAGGTAGGCTTTGCAAAATTTAGGTGTGGCCTATAAACATAAACCTCATTTTAGTAGTTTGAAAGAATGATGAAATATTAAAAGAGCTTCATTAGAAAGCAATCCCCCCCAAAATACCACCAAATATTAGCAGGTGTTTTTTTCCTTGTGATAACTATTTTGGGAGCATAGGGGAGCTGAAGCCTTTCACAATGCCTGCAGCCCGATAGGATTGAGCGAGCCAGGCAGGCAGACCTCAGAGGGAGTAGTAAATTAGGAAGATCAAACAGTAAATAAGGAATGGGAAGAGCCATAAAATTTAGCTGTGCAGAACATTTCCAAAAGAAAGTTTTTGATAAGGCATTTAATTCCACTAAAATTTAATAAACTAATACTATGAAAGATTAATATTTGTATCTCCTT
This sequence comes from Tonatia bakeri, assembly GCA_004024845.1. NCBI lineage: Eukaryota > Metazoa > Chordata > Mammalia > Chiroptera > Phyllostomidae > Tonatia > Tonatia bakeri. The sequence goes on from PVIA01004998.1 coordinate 73,241, forward strand.
AGGTAATTTTGAAATCAATTTTCTTTTTTAAAGAATTAATTTTTTTTATTTTTATAGAGAGGGGAAGGGAGGAAGAAAGGGAGAGAAACATCAATGTGTGGGTGCCTCTGGTGCACCCCCTGCTGGGGACCTGGCCCACCAACCCAGGCATGTACCCTGATTGGGAATCAAACCAGTGACCTTTTGGTTCACAGGCTGGCACTCACAGTCCACTGAGCCACACTAGCCAATTGATTGGCTGAAATCAATTTTCCATATGGGTGAATATTAGTTGTTTGTTCTCACTTTTAATGAGCTCCTGTGACATATATTTGGATATTTAAAAACATTACTAAGTAACTAGTAAGAAATCAGAAAATATTTAGAATTAAATGATTGTGAAAATTTGGCATGAAAATTAAGAAATGGAATCATTCTAGCCCTGGCTGCTTAGCTCAGTTGGAACATCAGCCCATACACCAAAAGGTTGTAGGTTTGATCCCAGTCAGGGCACATACCTAGGTTGTGGATTTGATCCCCAGAGGGATGTGTATGTGAGCAGCCAATCGCTGTTTCTCTCTCATGCTCTCTCTCTCCCCCTACCTCTCTCTCTAAAATCAGTAAGCATATCTTTGGGTGAGGATTAAAAAAAAAGAAAGGGAGTCATTCTAGAAGTGATGAGATGATTCATAAGGGACCAAGAGAAGATGTCTAAGGAGAGCTTCCTTGCAGTAACTGCTCTCATGGAATCTTGTCCATTACACAAAAGAAAGAAAAATAGCATTTTGCACTTGTCTCTCCACAGGACTGCATGAACCTGCCTTTCCACTCAAAGCTGGTTGGACCGAGGGTGGGACGGACTTGAGCCAGTCAGTTGGGTGGTACAGGATCAGAGAAGGCAATATGTTGATGCTGAGCCACAGGTAAGCAGAATCAACAGTAGAACCTGGGAGCCAGCAATCTGCCCAGCAAAGAGATGATAACAAATGCCCAGGTGGGAGACCATGAGGACACCAGAGAAGGGTGGAGAGAGTAGCTACCAGATAACAGTCCAGTTCCATGGAGGTTCAGCTGTTCTTACAGAGGTTTTGTGAAGACTCCCTTCCCACCACCCATCTCTACCCTAACTCCTTCCTTGTTATCTGACCTCACTCAGTGAGTCCTGGGTCCAGTTTCAGCCTAAGAGGATACGTAGAGATTTAGAGAAAAGCTGCCAGTGATTAACATTCACATTTTTCTATACAAGTGATTCTGTTGACTTTATGACTGTATTGGATATAATTTAGGAAGGATTAAAAGGTCTGATTTTTGTAGTTCGGTGAAGAGAATGCTGAGGGGATTTTTTAAATAATTGATAACCCCTATAAAGCAAATTCTGATAAACTGTATCACTCCATGAAGTCTGAGAAAGGAAATGCACTTAGATTACAGCAGAAGGAATTGCAGTTGACCTTTGAATGGCATGGATTTGAACTGGGCAGGTGCACTTCCGCGTGGAGTTTTCAGCTCACCACACAGTTCAAACCTGTGTTGTTCAAGGGTCAGCTCCATGGCTGGGAGTCCGTGCGTGCAGAGGGCTAACTGTAGTTATACGGATTTTTGAAGGGGAGGTCAGCACCCCTAGCTTCCAAGTTGTTCCAGGGTCAACTGTAGTTTGTTGTGTAAAAGTTCTTGGCATGGTAAATAAAATTGGGAAATGCCACTGTAAGATTTACTTTTTTTGGAGTTCTTAAAAAATTGGGCAAAAAGTCACCTCTTAGGATAATTTATAAACTGTGCAACTACCTGATAGTCTCTCAGATTTTGTCCTATCCTGAAAAGTAAATTATTTTATTGCCAGAATGTGAAGAATGGTAGGATGGATAAAATATCAGTGGAAGAGGAAATGAGGTATAGCCACAAAATTGGACTGTGGGAAGGGGAGTGGAAAGTCTAAACTCTGACAATGAAAGATTTAAACCCGTAGGGCCCCTGAGCAGTGATGCTGGGAATTTAGGAAGGAAACTTCCCCTAGGAGAATTCCCGAGTTGCACCCTCAGAGAGTTTTTTAGCTCAGGCTAGGCTTCCGATGTGGGGACAGAAGCCTCCAGAGGTCCTCATCATAAATATACAAGGAGCTTTAAAAATACGTTTCCATTCCTTTAGTTTCCTGTGTTCTCTCAGGCTAGGAGAGAAGGGGCAAACTCGTACTTGAAAAATACACGGTGTCCCATGCTGGTTACAACTGCCTTGGCCAGCCAGGTCTCTGTAATGGAGTTGACGCTACTTACCTCCTCAGTCGTGGCTCCGAAATCTTTCCCACTTGGTACTGCCCAACACTGGTCTACAATTTGTTCATCTGTAAAATAGAAAGTGTTTTCCTTCCTTGGTTATTGTTATGGGTTGAATTGTGTCCCCAAAAATATGTTAGAGTCCTAACCCTCAGTACCTCAGAATGGGACCTTATTTGTAAAAGGGGTGTTTATAGAGGTAATCAAGTTAAATTGAGATTAGGGTAACCTAATGCAGTATGACTGGTGTCATTAGAAAAGGAGGAAGTCTGGACTCAGAGACAGACACACACAGGGTGGGGTGGGGTGGGGACAACATGAAGAGGCACAGGGAGAAGATGATTCTGCAAACCAAGGAACGCCCGAGACTACCAGGGGCCAGGAGAGAGGCCTGGAACGGACCCCTCCCGGGTGCCTTCAGAGGAAGCATGGCCCTACTGACACTTGGATATTGAACTTCGGGCCTTGAGAACAGTGAGATAATAAATTTCTGTTTTTCTAAACCATCCAGATTGTGGTACTGTGTTATGGCAGCCCTACAATCATTTTAAAAATTAGATTTTATAAGTCTTTTCAGAACGTCACTAGTGATTGGTTCTTCTCAAGATCAGCATTGAAGAGGGCAATAATCCCTATCAACTAAGCTGTATTGGGTGTGTCTAATTGAGATGAAAAAGGACAGAAGTAACCTCTCTCTAATCTATATTTAGTTGTGGATGAAGCTCCCCTTTAATTGAAGCCTTACGGTTTTCTGCTTTTGAAGAGCTCGGCTGACCAGTCTGCAACATGTGAACGTGAGGGTTGCCGAACAGTACTTACCAGTTCGGCGTGTTTTAAAAAGCGTATGTTTGTACTTAGAAAAAAAAAATTACAAGGATAGACCCTGAGATATTTAACAGAGGTTATCTCTGTGTGGTAGAATTACTGGTAATTTTTATTTGCCTATTTCTAAGTTTTCCAAGCAAATATATATTAATCACTGTATTATGAAATATAGTTACTTTATATAAAACAAAACCTAGTATAGTTTTCTTGTTTCTGACTCTCCTGGAAAGGCCCTACTTCTGGGTACAAAGGACCTGTCGAAAGATTTTCCATGGCAGTCTAGTGTTTAGGGAGAAGAGTGGTCCTCCAAATCCCAGTTTAAATCTGTTACCTTTTTCTCTGTGCTGTCATCCAGCCCGTGGTGTTTCCCACTGCAGTTCACTGTGTTGTGTGGTAGGAAAACTGGGCTAGTTAGCACAGCAAGGTGAAGTTTCATGGATTTGGATTGTAAGTGGCTGGTCTCTCAACTTATTTTTGGATATAGGCAGAACTACTAAAGACAAGCACCAGTTCCCCACTAGTGATATTGGGGATAAGCGGGCAGAGTTTGAGCCACCGTTTGTTGAAGGTAAGAGTGCCCAGTTTTTCACTAGGACACCCTTGGGGATGCATCTATGCAGGGTAACTCTCTCCAGAAAACCATTGCCAAGCACTGGGAAATAGAACTCTTCGGGGAACTGCTCTTGGTAGGAGCATGAAGGCATTTGTGGAGACATCTGGTGGTATGAGGCTTGAGGGCCATATAAAATAAGAAGATTAAGACTTTTTGGACAAATAGATTGCTGTAAGGGACGCTAGTGTGGATAAGTCTGGATGATAGTCAAGGCCAGTGAGCAGACTGGGTCTTGGCTTTTTCTTGCACTGTTGCACATAAGGTGGTCATCCCCTCCCTCCCCTCATACATTAATTCATCAGGGGAGATGCAGGACAGTGCAGTTCATTGGGAGGACAATTTTCCCAGCTGCATGTGCCCTCTTGGGCTTGAATATGAATATTTATTTGAGTGTCAGTCTTTTGCTTATTATTATTTAATGTCTCCAGAGTTGTTCGACCTGTTCTACTCGTGTCCTCATTTACAGAAGCAACATGGCAGTTTGACTCCATCCCTTTAATCTTCATCCAAAAAGAACTGCAAACAAATACTGGGAATTTACTAGAAGGTTTGTTTTTTATGGTGTTCTGGGTGTTACAATTCCGAAACTTAAAGGATTGAGCAAATGAGCAAATGATGATTCTCACTGTTGGTGAAGTGAAATACAAACATGGAAAAGGAAGAATTCTATGGCACAGGATTGGAATTGCAGATGTTAATATGAATTCACTGTTTTTAATAAGTATCCATACATACATATTTCTTAGTTTTATCCACTCAAAGGGCCTAATAGCAGTGAATATATCTTGAGTCCAGATCTGAGTCAGGTGCCACTCTCTCTACTTGATGAAAGCAGGGCTCCTTGAAGAAATGACTGATTCCTGGCTTGGGAGGGAGAGTAAAGATGAGCCTGGAATTTTTTTGGTACCAGAAAGTAAGGGAGTGCTCAAAAAATGTTCAGGATATGTCAAAGGGTCACAGGAGTCATCCTGAAGCTCTCACTGATTAAATTTGTGACAGTTTGAGCATTGAAATAACGACAGTAATGGATTTTAAACAATTACTAAAATAAGAGTTAATGAGTCCATAATGATAAGTACATAGTTAAACAAATCAGAAAGAAGGAAAAAGCATTCCTACTGTAGAATGCCAGCCAATTGGCAATCAGCATAGTAATGACTTACGTGGGTGAGAATAATGAATAGATGCTATAATTATCAAGTGAAAACTTGATAACCCACAGGAAATTTATGTAGGCTCCAAGTCTCTTTCTCCAAATTACTCTTTGCAGAGGGAAAATAATAAATTTATAGTGAGGAAATCTGGACGTGAGTGGAAACACTTAAGCCAAGTTATCAATGTTAACATCACCAAAAATGGGATAAACATCGCGTCTCCCTGATGTGGCATATCGAGGACACAATACCACGTGTGATGTTCCCACCCCAGTCAAACAAATTAAACTGACTCTAATGAGAAGAAGTCAGACAAACCCGTGAATGATGGATGTTATTTGTAAAAACTGGATTGAATGTGCTCTTAAAACATTACCGTGTCATGAAAAACAAAAGGACAGCAGCTGAAGACCTCTTCCAGATTAAAGTTGTCTAAAGAAACATTACAACTGCATGTAAGTGTGATTCTGGATTAGATCCTGCACTGGAAAAGAAATTCTTATGCACCATTTGGACAACACGTAAAATTTGAGTATGGACTGTATATTACATAACTATGTAATTATGTATTACACAATATTGTAACAATGTTAAATTTCCTGATTTTTATATTTGTATGGTGGTTATTTAAGGTAATCTCATTGTTCTTTTTTTAAAATTGTTTTGTTTTAATTTTAGAGAGAGGGGAAGGGAAGGAGAGAGGGAGAGAAACATCGATATAAGAAACACTAATTAGCTGCCTTCCATACATGCCTCCCCCGCCCCCCGGGACTGCACCTGTAACCCCAGCATGTGCCATGACTGGAAATCGAACCCGTGACCTTTTGATTTGCGATTTGATGCCCAACAAACTGAGCTACACTGGCCAGGGCACTCTCCTTTTTCTTAAGACATACCCACTGAAGTATTTAGAAGGTTGTGGACATAATGTCTGCAACTTCAAATGGTTGCAAAAAAAAACGTGTGCAAACACACACACACAGCATTGAAATGCAGCAAAATGTTAACAATTGGGGAATGTGGGTGAAGGATATAGAAGTTTTTTTTTTTTGTACTATTATTGCAGTGCTTCTCTAAGTCTAAAATTATTTTGAAAAAAATTTTAGTTTTTAAATTTCCTTCTGATTCCTTCCTTGATACTTAAAAAATTTGTTTCCCTTCCCCCTCCCACTCACAATGTGAGGTTCTTCATGGATAAGAGTTTGCTCTCTCACACTGTGCTGCTGGAATGGCATGGCGGGAATGGAGATTTGTGTCACTTCCAATGGAATGACTAGGGCTCCAGCCTTTTGAGCAGTTGAAGAGAAAAGGCTGCTGCCGTTTTGTTGCAGGGCCTGTAGCCAGCGAAAGGCTGTGGTGTGAGGTCTGCCCCAGCTCCCTTGTTCTGGAGAGAAAGGGGATCATTTCGGTCACAGGAATCTTGTCATCATTATTTCATCTTAATTTGGTCATTAGTAACTGAGAGGAAAGGGGGAAAATCACAAAGGTAGCAAGAGGGATGTCTGTCTCTAGTGTGTAATCAATCCCTCCCTACTTAAAAGGCCAGGCCAATGTAATTGTGTGTGGAATCTAATACAAATGGATCTATCAAGCTAACCTGAGACCATTTTCTTATTTAAATGTTTTGCATTGGACTACTGTGTGGTTAAATTTCTTTAATTTCCGGAATGATGCTTGTACGATACAGAAAAGCAGCCCAGTCCCCACATCCTTTGCTATAATTCCAGTATTTATCGTAGACAACTGGGTATCCTAATTCAGACACTAGGTACAGATTTCACAATTACAAAGAGCCTAATATCAGCAGCATCTTCCGCAAAGGACATGCACCAAAAGAGCAAAGCAGAGGCCAGGAATACTGACAAAATGCTTTAACCAAAAATTGTACTGAAAAGCGATTCCCCAGCAAGCCATCAGATTCACAGACGAGGAGAAACACATTAGCAATGTAACAACATTCATTAGAAACCAGTCAAACAAAGCTGTACGTAGTTTACCATGGACAGAGCTTGGGACATGGTAAAGATCTGCAGTTAGCCCATGCCCCCCTACCAGCCAGGTCACTGCAGTTTGCATTTGGGTTTCTTCATTCTGAGGACCCTGCCAGAGGCCCTGTGCTAGTCTCACCTAGTAGTTTGGACTTTTTTTTTTTTTTTTAAATCTAAGTCAAAGAGCATAGGAATCTACAAAACTGGCTGTCCCCAAAAGCTGATGAGGAAGCATAGACATCTCATTAGTTTCACATTTGATGACCAAGTCCTAGGCAACTGCGGAGTATGGAAAGTGTGGAAATTGTACCTCCGACATTGCCCCCCACCGCCATGCCTCAAGTTCTGCGTTCTTTTGTTTGAGTTCGTTTATTTCTCTGCTCTATGTGCACAGTGAGTGCCCAGTGTGTGTTCAAAGTGCTATTATTCTCTTGGAGGGATTTTCATTTTTCTCAGGAACCAAACCCTTAAACCAAAAAACCCAGCTATTTATCTAAAGCTTGCCCATGGAATCACACCCTGTTGGCATCACATGGGCCTGGGAACCTCTGTCCTGGAGGACTGAGCCAATTAACTAATATTCTCTACCAAATTCTTGGCAGGCGTCAACCTGTTCTTCACAAACACTCAACAGCTGCATTGCTCCCAAGACGTTACATCTCAGCATTGAGTCTCTGTAGGGCTGGGGGAGTGGCCTGGGTTTCTACTGCCCTGAAGCATTCTTGGGACTTTGTGTAAGCGGCTAATTTGCTCTTCAGTGGTAGGGCGAAACTCCCCTATACTCAAAAACATGAAGGTTCCCAGGACAACTAAACCATCTATTTTTACATCTCCTTAGCAAATGAAGCTGAGAAAGAACTGGGCTATAATAAGTAAAATGAAGTTGAGATTTTTAAACATAATGCGGATATAATCAACAGGTTAAATAAGGAGCTTTTATCTGGCAGGAGTGTTTCATCTTTAAATTTTTCCTTGAGTACTATGCTGCTGCTTTCCTTGTGGATCTTTCATTAATTGTATGCACTATTTGATAGTTTCAATTTCTTGCACATAGGTTTATTTTCAGAATTATCAAATTCAGATTGTTTACACAGATTTCAATTAAATTTGATAATTTGGTTTTTAGTAATCCCGATACTCTAATACATATATTGATCTAGTGCATATGTTGATATGCATATGTGGCTTTATTTTCATACATTATTGTGACCTACAGTTTGTTTTTAAAGGTGAAGCTGTCATTCTAAATAGCCATAGCCAGCTTCACTGGAGCTCAGCTGCACTTTGTGGGGTTTCTCATGTTTGACCATGAATTTGGAGAGGAATGAATAAGTCATTTCTGGACCATGATTCAGGGACCTACTAAATAAATAATAAAACCTTTCCCCTGCTGTCCCTCCACTTTTGGCTGGAGGCTCATGGGTGAGAAATGCTTGTGACCTGCTTGTGCCTGAGTGTGAACCAGTCTGAACAAATCTGGGAGTGAAAACAAATTTGTATTCCACATTTTGCTTCAGGTTTGCCTTGTAAAGGGATTTGAAAGTAAGACCTCTGAAAACAATTTAAGAGAACCCTGATGAAATAGCCTGGAGAATATCTTTACTTAGTGAAGAGCTGTGTTACAACTAGCTTTCCTAAGAATAGAGCGTGAATAAATGGGTTTAAATAGACACAAAATAGAATGCACAATTTTTGTTCAGAAAAAAAGGGAAAAATTCCCACTGGTAAAACCTAAAACACTGCCTGTGGAGACTTGATCATCTTTATTAGCAGAACAGAGGCCCCTCTCTAGGACTGGGTGTGGTCAGACCCAGAATTCTGAAAGGAAGCACGGGGACCAGCACGGGTTCAGCAGGGACTAGGATTGGTATCGGCTGTGTAAGGGACGAGCAAGAGCTTCACTCAGGTGTAGGGATGGAAGCACATACCACAGCACAGAACACATAACAGCTGCATAATAAATACTTTGTAAATAAATACTGATCCATTTATAAAGAAAGTCTTAGAAGCCAGTTGAATAACACCCTTGTTAATAGGCAACTCTGACTTACATTCTCCTGGTTCTCACTGGCACAGAACAACGTCAGAGGACACATACATATTGCACAAAAGTCAATGACAGGTTTCCACAAGGGAGAGGTTTCCAACTGGTCCCTGCCGTTCCCACAGGAAGTCAGACGAAAGTTCCCTCAGTCATTGTTCATTGTGCTCCAGCGTGCCTCTCCTCCTGTGAAGGGCCATGAGTCTGTCTAGTTACTTCAATGGCAAACTGCAGTGGCATCAGGCGAACGTAGTCACAGACACGAATAATTCAATATGGTAGCAATTGTGGCAGGAGTGACTCCTTTCTGTTGGTGATAGACCTCAAATCTTTACAGAGTCGTCAAGGACTCAAAATGACAGATGTTACCCCAGCTGGTGTGGCTCAGTGGATTGAGCACCAGCCTGTGAAACGAAAAGTCACCTGTTTGACTCCCAGGCAGGGCACATGCCTGGGTTGTGGGCCAAGTCCCCCGTTAGGGGCATGTAAGAGGCAACCAGTCAATGTCTCTCTCTCCTCCCTTTCTCTCCCCCTTCCCCTCTCTCTTAAAGTAAATAAATAAAATCTTTTTAAAAAATGACAGATGTCTTTTTAAAAAATAAACCAGAATCAGCTCAGCCATCCTCAGAGGAAGTGGATGGTGGTCCTTCTTTTGAGGGGAGTTGTTAACTTTTCAGGGGAGCTTACTGTTCCCCTGCCAGTACAGCTTCTCTTCCACTTTTTTCTTTTTCCATCGGCAGAGAAGCAGCATCTTAAAGGTCTTCCTGAAGGTTCTGTTGCAGAGGGCATAGCAAATGGGGTTGACAGTGCTATTGACGTAGCACAACCAATAGCCCAGGTGCCACAGGGTGACAGGGACACACTTGTCACAGAAGGTGGACACCAGGACCATGATGTTGTAAGGGGTCCATGTGATGATGAAGGCCAGGAGAATGGCACTCAAGGTCTGGGCTGCTTTCCTCTCTTTGACAAGGACCATTCTCTTCCGTTTGGTCATTTGATGGCTGAGGTTGGGATCCAGGCCTTTCGTTGAAGGGTCTTTGGACACTGGGGAGGAGCAGGGCATGATTTTCACCTTGCGACAGCCGTTGTTGGTCTCCTGGGTCCCATCAGCTTTGACCACCAATCGGAACTTATAGGCCACACATTTCTGGCTCTTGGGTCTATGAGCAGCTGCTGGAGACAGGAAATATTTTGGGGTGTCATAGTCATTTTTTTCAGTTTGACCTTTCATGAAAGTTTCCTCAGTCTCTTCAGTACTGAATTCTTCCCTTGCATGTTCCTTGGCCTGACTCTTGTAGACCACCTGGAAGACAGGGTCAGTGATGGGCTTATCCTCGTCCTCTGAGGAGGGGCAGCTGCTGCACGTGGTGAGCTGCTCCGCTTTGTCCCACTCGGGGCTTGGGCCGGCGGCTTGGGACGGCTTCCCAGTGGTTGAGGTGCTCCTGCGGGAGGATGACCAGGAAGCTCGGTTCCTTTCCCTCTGGGCCAGTGTGGGCCGAGGGCAGCTGAAGCAGGACCTGAGCACAGCCTTGTGAGCAGGCTTTCGCTTCTCAGTTTCAGCGACAGAGTCCGAGCCCTGCAGGTCAGCAAGGTCCTTGGTCCGCTTCTCGGTTTCCCGGTAGATTCGGCAGTAGAGAATTGTCATGACAGAAACAGGAATGTAGAAGGCAGCAATGGCAGTGCCAAACGTGATGGTGGGCTCCGAGAGGAACTGGATCTGGCACTCATCCGGTGGGACCGTTCTCTCCCCGACCAAGTACTGCCAGCAGAGGATCGCCGGGGCCCAGAGGATGAAGGAGATCAGCCAGGCCAAGCCAATCATGATGCCAGCCCTCTTGGGGGTACGCTTGGCCCGATATGTCAGGGGTCTTGTGATAGAAAAGTAACGGTCAAAACTGATCACCAGAAGGTTCATGACAGAAGCGTTGCTGGCCACGTAGTCCAGCGCAAGCCAAAGGTCACAAGCCAAACTCCCGAGAGCCCAGCGTCCCATGAGGATGTAGGTGGTATAGAGGTTCATGGAGAAGATCCCAATGATGAGATCTGCACAGGCCAAGCTGAGCAGGTAATAGTTGTTGACCGTCTTCAGCTGACTATTGACTTTGAAGGAGATCATGACTAAGACATTGCCCACGATGGTCATCAGGCTGACCGCAGCAGTCACAGCGGCGATGCTGATGACTTCCCACAGCCCGTGGTGTTCCAAAGCCTGGTGACTCACCGGGGTGCCGTTGACAGTAGTCGCATTGTGGGGAGATTCTCCTTCCATTCTGGGGCAAGAGTTTGCATCAGGAGCAAGTCGGGTTCCACACTGCTCTCTTTTCCATCTAACACCTCTTCTGAGACAGCATCTGGAAGAGAGGGAAGGAAATGCATTATCTTCATGCACCAGCATGAATTTCTTTTTCTCTTGTTTATAATTTCTAAGAAAACATTAAGTGTTGTCCCACACATATTTGGGGCAAGATGATGGAATCGCCAAAGTTTTTATTACATTTAAAAAATACTTTTTTAATGTGTTTCCCCCCATTGCCATTAGATAATTTTATAAGGGCATCATCCTCCCTTTGATTTTTATGATTAATAATGCCTGAGTGCCTTTCTTGTACGTGAGGCTGCTGCCCTCTTGTGGTTCCCAAAAGCAACTTTAAAAAGGTCTGGGAAGATGGGCAAAGGAAAAGGAAAGAATTGGATTGTTAGGAGTAGTAATGAGGAGAAAACAAGTGACATAGTTACTTTAGACTGCGACGGCCTTAAGGGCAGACAATTTTTAAGCTCCTGGTGATACACATTTTGTCATGAACTGGAGAAAAAGACAAGCTGTATCAACCGTATAGTCCAATTATTAACATTATTGAGTTTAACTATGAATTCAATGATTAAACATTATCGAGGCACTGTTGTGAGCCAAGACTGTATTACAAAACCACCCTGACTTAATGCACAAACTCCCAGTAGGTACCTGGTTTTCATTCAGAGCAGGGGTGTCAGACTCATTTGGGGGGCGGGCACATTAGCCTCGAGGTTGGTTGCCTTCAAAGGGCCGAATGTAATTTCAACTCCTTAACAGTTAAGGAGTAGTTACATTAATATAGTCCTAAAATGATTTCTGCCCTTTGAAGGCAGCCGTGAGGCTGATGTGGGCCCTGGTGAAAATGAGTTTGATACCTCTGATTTAGAGGGTTTGACATTTGCTTCAGCTGCTGAAGATAACCCTCCCTTGGCCTATGTGCAATGTTATAGAAATTTTTAAAGTATCTTTCTGTTTTTCATTTTTAATTTCTTTTCTTTTAAAAATAATTTAAATTTTTCAATTATAGTTGACGTACAATATCATATTAGTTTCAGGTGTACTACATAGTGATTAGACATTTCTAAGACTTATAAAGTGATCACCCTGATAAATCTAGGGCCCATTTAATACCATAGTTATTACAATATTATTGACTATTTTCCTTATGCTATGCTTTATTTTTTATATTCACATAATTTTAAAAAGTTTTTATTGAACTTATTGGGGTGATGTTAGTTAATAAAAGTATATAGGTTTCAGGTGTACAATTCCATGACACATCATCTGTATATTGTATTGTGTGTTCACCACCCAAATATCTTTTTTTTTAAATCTGATTATAAAGTAATTGCTCCTTGTAAAAGTCAAAGCACTGTCAAAATATTAACAGAAAACAAAAGTCTCCTCTAAGTTCAGTCTTGCAGAGGTAACCGATGCTAATAATTTATTGTGTATTTTATAACTTTTCCCTATGTATATACTCACCAACATTTAAATATGCTTATTTTTAAATGGGTGAATTTTTAATGTTTTCACTCTGAATTTTTGTTTTTTACTTAACAAGTTATAATGGGCTTCTTTTGTATCAGTACATCTTTTGGAACAAAACTTTTTTTATTTTTTGCATTTTAATGACTGCCCATTATTTCACTTAAAGGTTATACTATAATTTATTTATTCAATAATTCTATAATTTATTTATTTATAAATAAATACTATTATTTATTCTATAATTTATTTAGTTACCCACTGACAAACTTCAACTTTCCAACTCCAAATTTCAACTTTTTAAAAAAGATTATTTATTTATTTATTTTTACAGGGGAAGGGGAAAGAGAGGGAGAGAAACATCAATGTGTGGTTGCCTCTCACACACCCCCCACTGGGGACCTGGCCCACAACCCAGGCATGTGCCTTGACTGGGAATCGAACCAGCACCCCTTTGCTTCCCAGGCCGGCACTCAGTCCACTGAGCCACACCAGCCAGGGCCCAAATTCCAACTTTTAAAAATAAAAACAAAATTTTCTTTTCTAGTTTAAAAATATATGTACCTGATAAGAGCTTTGGTGGGTACAAAATGGAAAATGGTAAAAGACAGGTCTCCCTCCCACCTCAGACCCCCATGTTCCTACTCCCCCTTTCTCAGAGGTAACCAGCGTCCATTTCTTATCTTTCAGACAGATGAGATGTGCATATAATATATATTTGATGATATATGGAAATACCATTACAAAATTCCAGGCACCGTGACATGATGACAGCGAAGAGAGAAGACTCTCTGATGGCCCTCTGAGCGCGCCATGTGGCAACGCCTGCTCTGCCTGCTGGTCAGTCTGGACACTTTTTTGATAACAGTAATTGATATAAAGATGACACATTTGTGAGGGGCTAGGAATTTTCTTTGTTTTATATTGCAATATATTAAACTGTATTTTTAGTTTTTTTTAAATTTCAAATTCAATATGGAATTGAAGATTGTCATGTAACAGAAACCAGATTCTCTCCCACCTTCCTCATCATGTAACCTTGTCTTTCACATGCCAACTAACGCAGTCCAGTCTAACTGTGACACCACTCTCTCACGGGTCCCTCTCCATTCCAGCTGTTTCCACACGGGTCCAGTCTCCTGTTACCTTACAGCAATAACTCCTTGGTATTATCAAAGTCCAAAAGCTGGCAAAGTAAGTGCCAAGAATGCCAAGTCACTAAATACAGACTCACCAGAGTCTGAAAAGACCAAAGTTACTTTATGCCCTACAATTATCTGGGCAAATGCCAACAAAGACTGTCTTTGAGTTGTCAGATCTAAGCTGTACTGTGCAAGAAAGGGCCTACAGAATTTTCTTTTTTTCCCCTTGTTTCCCTCATTCCTTCCTTGTTTTCTTTCTTCCTTCCACTCATCCATCCATCAATATTTATTGACTCTCTGTTATGTAATAGACTGTCAAGCTGAGGATACTGTGGACCACGACCCTAGTAGGGTATATAGGTAAGTATCTGGGGGTTGGTACTGCAAGCCATAGGGGCACTTGTGAGGGGCATCTAACTCACCTGAGTGAGGGTGGGGGAAGCACGCCCTGAGGAAAAAAGGTCTAAGCCAAGACTTGAAACATGAATGGGCTTTAGCTAGGCAAAAGGGGCGGGGTGGAGTTGGGGAAGAGTGATTCAGCCCCAGAAGGGAAGAGCTTGTCTGTAAGCCCAAAGGCAAAAGGAGGCATCCAATACCGTGAAACCTAAGAAGTGAGAGTAAGACCAGTGGGATGCAGGAGGGACAAGAGTGGACGTGAGAGAAAAGTCTCCTTTCTGGGAGAACTGTGCCAGCTATTTCCAGACTCCCTACCTGCTCTGAAGGTGGTCGCAACATCCAGGGTGTTGGGGGCACTGGTCTGGGAGACATAATAAAATGCACTGACTGCCTATCGAGTTTTTCTAATCAAGTCTTCAAAATAGAAATAATCAGTGTTTTGAAAAGATTTAATTTCTCACTTAATTTTAGGGAGAGATTTACAAAAGATTCAGGGATTCAGGTATGCACGTCCTCCTGTGAGTGCATGCATATGAATTGGGTGCTTATCCTCTATGACCTGATTCTTTATTTGCAAAAGTGAGGAAATTGGAGTATGGAATCTAAGAAAACTACATTTCTATGATTTGTATTTTACATAATGTGATGGTTAATTTTATGTGTCCACTTGCTTAGGCTATGGCACCCAGGTGACTGGCCGAACAGCCATCTAGATGTTGCCGTGAAGGTATTTTTTAGATGTGAATAACATTTAAATCAGTCGACTTCAAGTAAAGCAGGTTAGCCTTCATATTGTGGGTCAGCCTCATCCAATTTGTTCAAGGCCGTAAGGGAAAATACTGAGGTCCCCCAAAGAGGAAGGAACTTCAACAAAAAAGTAGACATTTTTATTACTACTTATTAAGCACTAGCTTAATGCTGCATAAAATCTTACATCACCTTTTGGCAACTCATTCTTAGCAACCTACCAATTCCTTCCTTCCTTCCTTCCTCCCTTCCTTCCTTCCTTCCTTCCTTCCTTCCTTCCTTCCTTCCTTCCTTCCTCTTTTCCTTCCTTCCTTTCTTCTTTCCTAATTTTAGAGAGAGAGAGACGGCAATATCGATTTGTTGTTCCATTTAATGATGCATTCATTGGTTGATTCTTTTTATGTGTCCTGACAGGGGTTCAAACCTACAATCATGGCATTGCAGGACAACCCTCTAACCAACTGAGCTAACCAACCAGGGCCCACATTCTTGGTAATGACCTTTTCAAGTAAAGACATGTTCTCTTCTCTCTTCTGTGTAAAACTTTATGAGATAAAGGCAAAGGACAGTGTACATCTTGCTAAAAAATGCTGCCCAGGCTCCCTTCACTGTCGAGGTCCTGAAAGACTCGTGTTCATAAATTGTGTCTTTGCAAAGCAAGTCCACCACTTGCCAGGTTTATCATTCTGAGGGTCAAAAACTTTCTCACAAAGTCTCAGTCCAGTCTCTTGCCTTAGCTGCTGTAAATAGGCCCTCCTCACATGCCTTCCTGTTGGTTTGCAGGTTCGGCATAAATTGTATTAAGTGGAAAACTAGGCTGTCTAGGAATGGGAATATTAGTGATTACCAGTGTGTACATTTCTTTCTCACCTTGGCTTTTGGAAATGCACTTGTGGCATTTCTTTAGACACTCAGAAATGTGGAGAGTAATGTATATCAAGGTGCTATCAGCCTCATTCTTAATTTCATAGTTTTTGGAGAAGACATTGGCTTTGAAGTAATAGATGGCTTCATCTACAATATCTGTATCTCTTGCCCCTCCAGGGGCGGGTCCCTTGAACTGACTTCTCATAGGCAACGGCGCCATGTTTCCAATGAGTCTGGTGTCAAGGTCCGTGAGAGAAGAGTGGTAAGCTGGCGCCTTGGTGGAGGCTCAGGCAAGGCAGGAGGAGGCTGGAATTCTGCCTCTAGACTCAGGACTATGACTCTGTCTCCCGTGGAAATTCCTAGCCCTCTGGCCTGCACTGCATAGTCCAGACCTGCTAGCCCCAACAATTGCATGAACCAGTTCTTTAAGCATTTCTTCCTCTTTGTTTCTCTCTTGCTGATGAACAGAATAAACACTTGGATAAATGGAAAAACAGCTCATTTATAACGGCGACATCATCTTGTAATTACACAGCTGACTCTGGCATTGCGCAGCTTCAGGTTCAAAACGTGGTTTGGAACTATGACATTCGGCATATTACTTAACCTCTCTAAATTTCAGACTTTTAAACTTTTAAAGGAAATTATAAGAGTCCTTACCTCATAGGCATGCTTTAAGGATTAGATGAGTTAATCCACATTAAGTGTTTCTCTAAGTGCCTGACACAGGGAATAGGCATTACAAAGTAGCAAGCAAGCTGGCACGAAGGGCACCAAGATGACTTCCTGTCCTGGGCACAGGACAAAGTGGGATAAAAAATGAGGCAACACTTTTGCTATCTTCAGCTGGCTGTTTGAGATATTTCATGGTACCGATGATCTTTACCCCTTTAGTTTGTTTAGCTGGTGTTCTACCTCTAGGGCCAGAGCAAATTGTTCCCAACCAGTGAAGCGGAATAACCTTGAAAAGCACCAAAGCTAACACAGTCTTCCTCAAAGTCTGCTCATTAGAATAGGGTGACTTCAAGATGCTTGACTGAATAAAATGGTTCCATGGTCAAATAAGTTGAAAATATGCCATATATTAGATATACAGCTCTTGGAGGTACAGAAGACACCTTAGCCCAGCGAGGGCCGAGAGGTCCTGCAGTCAGGGACACTATTTACTTCAGTGTAACCCAGAGGTGGTCCTTTCCAGAGGAACATCTGTTGGTACCCTGTGGAATCCATGGATCACACTTGGGAAATGCACTAGTAGGAAACATACAAACTGGGAGTATGGAGATCTGAGTTTTCATTTTGTCTAAAATCTTGTGATTTGAGATAAATCTCTGGGCCTCGGTGTTCTCATGTGAAATTAAGAGATTGGAATTGATGATTTATCCTTCAAGATGCTTTCAGGCTTTTCCTAGAGACTCACAATGGAGAACACCAGCCACTCTATTAATTTTAGACCTCACCTTTCTTCCATTCTCAGCAAGGGAAATAGCATTTATTTAGCTGCTCTGAAAGTGTAGCAAAAGCAGCTGTCGGCCAATTTAAGTCCCCAGTTTTCTCATCTGTTAGATGGTATAATAATATCTGCTCCATCTACCTTATAGAGTCGTTTTGAGAATCCCCAAATGAGATAATGTAGGGAAACCAGTGAGTCCTACTCCGATGTCAGTTTGTGGTTTTAACGATTATAAAATGAAGAGTTAGTTTAGGTAAGTGGATCATATTGCAGGTGGCTCATTAGAATCATCGGAGCTTCAGGAAACCGCTGACGTCTGGGCCCCACCCCACACCTGTTAACTCAGAATCAGTGTGGGGGAGACATGCACATCACATCATTTTGAAATTCCTCGGGTGATTCTCACGTGCAGCCAGGCTGGCCAAGCTGCAGTTGACAGATGGGCAGTGCTGGCATCACCTGGGAGCACCTCACAACTGAAGATCAGCGCTTCACAAAATGTAGCTTGGTAATGAATTACGTGGAGGATCTTGTTCAATTGCAGAAAGGGTGGCTTGCGATTCCACATTTTTCAATACCTCCCAGGTATGCTTTATGCTGCAGAACCATGAGCCATACTTAAAATAACAAGGCTGAGGATAATTTCTGAACTTCCTAGAGAAGAGGAACTAAAGCTTAACAAAAGTTACTGCTGAAACTTGCATTTTCCAGCTAAAATGTGCAGTGATATTTGGATCCCTCTCTGTCATTTGAGCACATTTTACTTCTCCTACTTAAAATTAATACATATTCCCTGTCCAGCTTAGCTTCCCTTTATTCTGTGCATTTTTCCCTGCCTTATTTTTGAGAGCATAACTTTTCCTGATCCCTGAGCTGCTGCAAATGAACAGATCTTCCACAGACAAAGACATTTGGGACATGAGGTAGGTTCCATGGCTGAAGGATTGCGAGTGATAGTTGAGTGTGAAAACTGAATTTCAAGCTCGACAGTTCTCCATAATAAACTTTTTGAGTCATTAAAAGGTTTTTGGGAAAAAAAGATTGTGTTTATGGAGGGTAACTCTATTTTCTTTTCTTTTTGCCGTGCAGGGAGGCTTTGCAAAGGCAAATGGAATATTGGATTGGCCAAAAAGTTCATTTAATTTTTTTGTATGATGGCTCTAGTAGTGCTTAGTTGTCTTTAACTTCACTCGAAATAATTTCATTAGATCATATTGCAACAGCTGTCAGTTGTATCAACATGCATAAAAAAATCAAATTGGTAAATTTTGTGCAGCTATTTTAATATTGAAGATGGAAGAAGATATGCAACATTTTTTGCATATTATGCTTTTTTACCTCAAAAAAGGTAAAAAAGCAACTGAGGTGCAAAAACAGATTTGTGCAGTGTATGGTGAAAGTGCTGTGACTGA
Organism: Tonatia bakeri; assembly: GCA_004024845.1. NCBI lineage: Eukaryota > Metazoa > Chordata > Mammalia > Chiroptera > Phyllostomidae > Tonatia > Tonatia bakeri. Next base: position 91,912 of record PVIA01004998.1, read on the forward strand.
TCAAATGTGTCAGAAGTGGTCTGAGGTGTATTTTGGTGCTGTCGACATTTTGGCCAAATGATTCTTTGCTGTGGGACTGTCTTACCCATTGGAAGATGTTTAGCAGCACCCCTGGCCTCTACCCATGAGAATCCAAGAGAGGGAGATAGCCGACATACACACTCAAAATATCCAAATCAATGAGGTTATTGGTGAAAATGAAAAGTGAAAATCTTTTATTTTATGGAAAAACCTAAAAGGACTTTTTGGCCAAGCCAATACAAGTAGTTATCTGAGGGGTGAGGACCCTTCTGAGCTCTTACCCGGTTGCGGACACTGTAAAAGTTCGCACTGTGGAAAGTGCGTTTACTTACAGCGCGTCAGCATGGGCGGAGAGCAATCACCCCAGGTTTGTTTCTTGCCATTGAGCAGAAGACGAAGAATCCCAGAATGATAAATCTCCCTGTCCCCAACCTTGGCAGATTGCTTTTGCTTCTTTGTTGTCAACAAATTACAAATGAAGCAACATCACGTCTTAACCAAAAAAAGGTAACACAGTGCCAAATGAGCCCCCTTCCTTGCAGAGTGGTCTCCATGACTTGTGAGGCTTTGCATGAGTTAGACCTTACTTTCCTGAAATACCTTTTCTTTGAGAAGCTTTATGCCCAAAGGTCTCTTTGCTACTCTTTCCCATCCTTTCTTTTCAGGGACAAATCAAGAGAAATTAGGCTTACTGTATATCTTAAAATTACACAATGTTATATCTCAATTTAAAGAAAGACAAAACATGAGAAAGTAGTTTAAACTCATGTGGTAACATTGAATTAGATACCAGAAAGGCATTCCAATGAAGGAATGTGTGAATAAGGGAGTTTCTGGACTTGCCTTTTCTGGTTTCTGTTTTAAAGTAAGGTCTATGTAACTTTTTTGTTTGATGGAGTAGAAGTGCTGTCCACAGATTTGTTGTGATTAAGAAATAAGTTCTCAATGTTGCTGAAGCAATAATATCTGGAGATTCTTAATGTGACATTTATTTTATTTTATTAAATTAAAAATTTTAAATCGATTTTAGAGAGAGGAAGGGAGAGAAACATTGATTTTTTCTTGTTATTCCATTCACTTATGCATCCATTGGTTGATTCCTTTAAAAAAAAAGATTTTATTTATTTATTTTAGAGACAGGGGAAGGTGGGGAGAAGGAGAGGGAGAGACACATCAGTGTGAGAGAGAAACTTTGCTCAGATGAGAGGCAACCAGGGATTCAGGCATGTACACTGACCTTTCTGTTCACAGGACAGTGCCCAACCCACTGAGCCACACCAGCCAGGGCCATTGGTTGATTCTTGTATGTGCCCTGACCAGGGATTGAACCCACAACCTTCACAGCTGAGCTACCCAGCCAGGGCCAATGCGACATGTTTTTTGAACATGTCATGTGTTCACCACTGTGCTATATGCTATAAGGACATATAAAAAGATATACAGTTCTTGATCTGAAGATATTAATCTTTTACAGTCCTAAGAAAAAGAAGATATAAGAATTAAGTTGAGCCCTGCCAGGTGTGGCTCAGTGGATTAAGTGTCAGCCTGCAAACCAAAGGGTTGCCAGTTCGATTCCCAGTCAGGGCACATGCCTGGGTTGTGAGCCAGGTGCCCAGCAGGGGGCACATGAGAGGCAACCACACATTGATGTTTCTCTCCCTTTCTTTCTCCTTCCCTTCTGCCTCTCTAAAAGTAAATAAGTAAAATCTTTAAAAAAAAGAATTGAGACTTTACATAGCATTTATGTGACAGAGAAGTTTGTCACTGACATCAAATGATTTTATTTTTATTGTAGGACAGGAAAACAGAGGTGGGATCGCTTTACATGAGGGAATAAGCTGGAGATACTCAGGGCATGCACTGTGCCTGGAGCCTTCTACTGGGGTCATTCTTGCCTGTTTTTCCCTGAGGACTGGGAGAGTATTTTCATTTTCTACATGCATCATGACATGAAGTAGTCTGGAAAACTGCCACACACAGATTCACGTGACAGTCCGGAAGTCCAGAGGCTCTTGACTGTGTTGTCCAAGTCTTCTCAACAGATGTAATGGCATGGATTATATGTTCATATTTGAATTCCTAATGATAGCATGTTCTTCTAGAAGCAACAATAAGAGAATTCTTCAAGGAGGAGGGAGTTATCAACCACATTAAATAGGGCTGATAAAACAAGAATGGTCAGGAGTGAGCCCTGCTGACTGAGTTTAGTTACTACGGGGAGACCACAGTGAACCTGAAGTCATTTTGGTGCAGGGGTAGGCATGAAGGCCTTGGGTCATGGCTTGAAGAGCGAATGGGGGAATTGGAGACACTGCTAGACAATCCTTCTGAGGAACTTTGCTATAGAAGGGAGTTGAGAAATGGGGTGGAAACTGGACTGGGATGTTTATAAAGAATTTTAAAAAAAGGTGGAAATACAGCACATTTGTAAGCTAATGTGAATGATCCTTTAGAAGGTCAAACTGACATGTAGGGGGCAGTAGCTGCAGGGATGTCCTCAAGGAGGCGAGCAGCAATAGGGCTTCGGCCTGGCGCCAGAGCAGAGAGCCCTCTGTAGTAACAGGACAGGAGGCAGAATATGTGGGTGTGGATATAGGTAGGCTGTGGGTTGTGGTAATGGCAATGGTGGAAATTCTTTTCTGATTGCTCCCAATCTCTGTCAAATTGAAAGCAAGGTTGGCAGTTGAGAGTGAGGGTGGAAGCAGGGACAAGGGATCAAGTTGTGAATTCTGTATCTTAGGAGTTTGCTCTGTCATTTTCAGGAGTTCTCTGCCCCTGACTCGGGATCTGGAGAGGCCCAAGCACCTTTGTGCCCTGTCAGGTGGTTGGTTCGCTTCCATCATGTTTACCAGGGTCTAGGCTGGGACTCTGGTATGACAGGGCTTCTGCCAAAGTCCCTGCCCTAAACCCCGCGAGCACCCTTCCCCAGTGAACACAGCCCTTCAGAAACATGTGCCTATAGAGATATCTTTTTGAGAACCCATATCAGGATTTTCCAGTTTTCCTTGTTCATATTCTAAGTGTCAGAAATCCACTGAATCTGCCCACTTACAAAGAGAAGAATCAGGAAGATGCATTTGTTACATGAAAATTATATTTGCAAGGTGACAGTGCCTTGTTTTTAAAAAGACCTAACTTAACATCTACTTTCATTAAGCAGTGAGAGCTTATGAGATCCATCGCCTTGGCCTAGGATTATGAAGTGTTCTTGTGATGTCTGAGGCTCAAACACTCCCTTTAGACAGTGGTTCTCAAACCTGATCAGCATCAGAATTGCCTGGAGGGTTTGTTCAACCTGATTGCCGGACTTTCTGAGTCTGGGGTGAGTCCTGAGAATCTGCATTTCTACAAGTTCCCAGGTGCTGCTATGTTGCTAGTCCACATTTTGAGAAATGGTCCACATGCCTTAAAGAATTGGCTCCCTTAAAAAAAATAAATTAGGTTATATATATATTTAAATGCAGAAAGTATAGTTTACTTTCTTAAGGAGCTACCGATGCAATTCAGCACTTTGTTTTGCTGTTTCATGAATATTACTTAAGGGAAAACTGAATTTTTTATTCATGCAATGGCATATGCTTAAAGTCAGGGCTCTCAAGTAAAAGTGATACCAGAAAACCCTGATTTCCTTTGTTATTTACCAAGTCAAAAGGTCTCTGGCTGCTTGCAACACAGGAAGGACTTGTATGGCATTTTCATCCTGATGACAGACGTCTTTTCCATGTTGATCAGAATCAAATGAGGAAAGTGCACTCAACATCCTGGTTAAAAGAACTTCCGCTACTGGTGTCCTCCAATTAGGCAGTGTTAGCCGGGGACCACAGAACCCTCCGTATCTGGAGCACTACTGGTTGAATTGGAAAAAACCCTGGACTTACAGGTAATAGATGGGGGAGGGGAGAATAATGTAGTCTCTGGATTTCCTATGGCCTCTGCAGCATAGACTTAAAGGCACAGATTCGGAAACCGGGGTGTTTGGGTATGAATCCCAGGTCTATCACTTATTAGCTTGAGCTAATTATTTAGCTCCATTGTGACTCAGCTTTCTTATCTGTAAAATAGGAATAATAGTATTTACCTCATAGGAATATTATGAAGATTAAATTAGTATGAATGAAGTGCTTAGAATAGTGCTAGGTACAAAGGACATGTTAAGTGTGAGCTCCCACTGTCCGCAAACGAGGCTTTCTGTAAAACAAGCACAGTAATTAATACCTTTCACTAGCACTACTGAGTCTTAAATTGACTGCTAAGTAAGAGTGTTAAGCGGATCAATGTGCCCTAATGAAGTTGGCCTAACTTGACACCCACTGATCTTTTTAACCTCACAATTTTAGGGGCTTCGTGAGCGACACTTACATAGTTAAACCCATTTGTGCTAGTTCTCATCCAGGGTGATTTTGTTGCTCCGGGGGGGACATTTGGAAATGTCTGAAGACATTTTTGTCATAGCTAGGGGGAGGGCTCCTAGTGGGCAGCAACTATAGTTAATCGCTTGTCTGTGGTTCTGCTTTTCGTGGTTTCAGTTAACCACCGTCAACCGCAGTCTGAAAATACGAGATGGAAAATTCCAGGGATAAACCATTCAGAAGTTTTAACTTTCCTGTCATTCTGAGCAGTGATGAGATCACTCATCATTCTGCTCCTACCCACCCGTGGCACAAAGCATCCTGGTTCAGGCATCTTCCTGTGTGTGCCACCCCCCTTAGGCACTTTGTGGCCGTCTGAGTTACCAGATCAACTGTCATGGTATCACAGCGCTTGTGCTCAAGTAACCCCCTTTTCACTTAACAATGCCCCCGAACCGAACCACAACCATGATGCTGGCGATTCGGAGGTGCCGAAGTTGTAAAGCACTTCCTTTAAGTGAAGAGGTGAGTACAGTATAATAAGGTATTTTGAGAGACACGTTCACATAACTTTTATTACAGCATATTGTCAGAGTTGTTTTATTATTTTCTAATTTATAAATTAAACTTCATCACAGACGTGTGCACAGGAAATAAACAGTACATATAGGGTTGAGTACTATCAGCAATTTCAGGCATCCGCTGGGGGTCTGGAACATTTCCCCTGTGGATGACGGGAGACTGCGGAACAGCAGAGGCTGTGATCCTCTCCAACATTAATGTGCGGGGCAAGCTACCACCACAAAAATCATCCAGCCCTAAATGTGCCAAAGCTGAGAAACTCTTGATCTGTGCTAATGTCTGGCATGATTTTAATACATGGATGTTCACCTCGGAGAGATGAGCCCAGAGCAGTGGTGTGCTGGGAAATTTATCCTGTTTCTGCCCCACAGCCAACAAAGCCCTGACAGTGGGTATAAGAGTTCCCACTGTGGCCCATTTCAAGTCACCAACTTTATGTCACTGGCTGTAGAATTAGGAAGAGACAATCAATGTATTGCACCAAATCATTATTATTCCTGGCCACACGGGTGGGGGGGCCAGGCTGTCCACTGGGTTTTAAAAAATACTACTCATATGTGTATATCTCCTGTTAGTTCCGCTGGTGTGCAGAGAGAATGATACAATTCTTTCCACTTTTCCCATCTTCCTGCGGTTTAGTGTTTTTCTAGAGGAGGAATTACTGAATTTGAGGTTAGCCTGGGGATAAATAACTTAATCCTGAATGCCACAGTGAACCTTAATTTTATAAGTAGAGAGAAGAAGAAAAAAGGGTGGGGGGGGCGTGGAATAGGGCCTATAGGGCCTGGAGGAATAAAACAAAAGGGAAAGGCTGGAGAACAGTACAGAGGGAAAAGAGTATGAAAAATTGAAGAAGTGTGAGAAGGGCCTACTGACCAAAATGTTATGATAAAAAGCAACACAGAAAAGTGCAGAAAAGAACCTTAACAAATACTATTATCCTGACAACATCCTTTCCCCTAACTCTGCATTCCCTCTTGACTAATGGCACCACCTACCTGGTCACCGGAGCAAGAAACCTGGGCATCTACCCTAACTTCTCTCCCCCTTGACTTTCCCACTTACAACTGGGCATGCAATACTATTAATTCTTCCTTTCTACCCTATTATCTGCCTCCTTGGCTCGCAACTTAATTCAGGCCCTATTTGTGGCCTAGATTATTCCAGTATTTTCCAAGTGGCTCTGCCTAGATATTCTAATTCCCCTCCACAGAATAATTTCTTTTGAGAGTATGGTGATTAAGAGCAAGCCTCTGAAGCCAGACTGCCCTGGGATCCAATCTTACCATTACTAGCTGTGTGATTTTGTAGGTTAGTTAATATCTCTTAGATCCTTTGTCTGCAAAGTAGGGACACCAGTGTGACCTTATATAGGGCTGCTGTGAGATTTAAATGAAGGACTTAGAATGACCTTTGGTGCAGTAATTGCTGTATTACTGTGTTTCAGACTGAGTTTCTGTCCACTTCACACACCTTTCTCAGTGGTTCCCTTTGCCTGGGAAGCTCCTCCACCTCCAGTTACCAAACTCCTGCTCAACCCTCAGGCCCTACCTTAAGGGTCTATTTTTCATGAAGTCTTGGGTGACAGACTCAGTCATAGTTTAAATTTTCTTCCCTTGGACCTTCACCTTGAACCTTTCACTGTACTCAGCACTCTATGGCAATAAACTGTTTACAGGAGTATCTTTCTTATGGGAAGTGACCAGTGACTTAAGAGTAGGGACAATGGCTTTTTAAAAAAATCTTCAGGACACAGCACTGTGACTGGCAGAGTAGACAACTGAAGCAATACATAGTGTTAAATACATGTGTATATATACATGGGTTAAGGGCCAGAAAAGACTGGGAAGGAAGAAAACACTGTACTTTGCAATGCTGATTGGATGATGGACATTTCAGTTTAAACCCTTGTTTTTATTACTGTCATGTGGTTTCTGTAATACAAAGTTAAAAATGGCTTCCATGTATATGCATAACCAATTGCCCTTCTTCCCCTCAGTTAAAAATAGAGACTGATTCATAAAATGACTACTAGTTAGGCATAAAAAGAAACAAAACATTAAATCATAAAACATGGATAAGTCTCAAAAACTTTCTACTGAGTAAGTGAAACATAAGAACAGACTGCAGGGAGCTAGAATGCTAGTTCCACCACTACCTTGCTGTGTTACCTAAGGCGAGTTAATTTCTTTAGGGTTGTTTCCTCCTCTGCAAAATAAGAGTAACAGGGCCATTAGGAGAATGTAAGGCTCACGTGCTGAGTAAGAGTGAGCTAAAGTAGTCACTTCTACAGAAATTCTCTTGGGGACCTCAGAGCCGGTTTATCCATCTTCAAGTTTTGTACTGTTCTCTCTACCCCCAGTTGCTTGCTGCAGCCCACTCCCACCTCTCACCTGAAGCCCACCTGCCTTTTCCTCCCTACCTGCTCATGAATCACGAGTTCAGTATAACTTTTAAAAATTAAATTCATTCTGGATAATCAGGAGATTAAACAGAAAAATTAACACTGTCTCACCACAATTAACCACTTAACATTTTGGCACACACTTTAGGCATTTCATGCAAATACACCCATATTTGTATTTTTCTTTACTTTCTTTTAAACAAAAATGAGTTTATATTACACAAACTGTTTTATAACCTGTCCTTTTATCTACCACGGCCCCAACCCGAGACCCAGCCGCGTTCCTCACTGCTGGTTCCCGCTGTCTGGCCTTCATCCGAGCCCCCAGACTACCCCAAGGCCATTCAGCCCCAACCTGCCAGGATCCCGGACCGCCCCGCCCCCGCGGGGCTTCCACCTCCGGCTCCGCGCCCGCGCTCCGCTCGCAGCCGCCCGGGCCGGCCGACTCCGCTCTCCCCCGTGCGACCGCTTCCGGTGGGGCGAGGGCGTCTCCGGGCGGCCCGGCTCCTGCTGGCGCTACACCTCCCGCAGCGGCCAGATGCAGGCAGACCGAGGAGCTCGAGGCGCCCGTGGTCGCCGGTCCAGCCGCAACCGACCTGGTGGGGACCGAGATCGCACAGGAGCCACAGCGGTGGTGGAGAGAGGAGGTGGCGGGGATGGAGGTGGCCGCCGAGGCCGCGGTCGGGGATTCCGTGGGGGCCGCGGAGGCCGAGGAGGAGGTGCCCAGCGAGGCGGCCGCTGGGAGCCGGGAGGCCGGGGCGCCGGGGCCCGAGTGCCGGTAAGAGGTGGTGGTTGGTGCGGTAGGACCGCTCGAAACCGGGGCTGGTGGGGTTCGGGGCAGGAATCTGGAGGCTCAGCAGCGGGACGCGCGTGCGAGCAGGGCCCTGGCGGCGCCTGCGCGAGAGGGGCGGAGGGTGGCGGGCACACGCCCGGCGTGCACGTAGCGCTTCTGAGTACGCGCTGGCGGAACCCGACTGTCAGGTTCCGAGGGCTTCCCTGGGCCGCCTAAGGGATCCCGGGCCACATTGGTTAAGAACTAAGGGGTCGAGGGCTGCAAGCCTAAGAGGCCTGTTGGGTTCGGGTGGAGTGTCGCTGTGATTGACCCTTGTTGGGTGGGAGTGAGACCCGGACTTGGCCTCCAGGAGTTAACACTTGGGCAGCCTTGGGAGACATGGGGACATTATGAGAGACATCCCTCTTTTTAGGAAAGAAGGGATTTTTTTTCTGGTCTGTTGTTTTCACTGTGCAATGCCTGGCACACAGTAGGTGCATAATAAATGTTTATTGAGTGAAAGAATGCCTCCAATGGACTGGACTCATAGTACTTGGGGGTGGGATCCAAGGAATAGTTTTCTCTAATAGTATAGTTCTCTTTTATTATGTATAACTAGGAATCAGGTTACTGGCCATCGTCTTTTTGAATTTTCAATCAATAAATATTTCAGTAATCAAGTCCAAATTTTAATAGCAGTATGATCGATCGGTCTTTGTCACACATTCTTAAGGAAATTTCTTAGAGGTAGCAGTAGGGAATGATATGGGCAAACTCTTTCTCCTTTGATATTCCAGCTAAAGTAGTTAGATTACTGCCTTTTTATGAACTGTTCTTGTTATTTTAACATTGTTACATTTGTTACAGTACAAACTGCCTTTATGTTTTGAATTGTCATGTGCATAGGTTAAAACATTTGTTAAAAATTGAGGCAAAATTTCCTGTAACTGAAATATTTACAATATGTTAAGGGCACAGTAGGAAAGATATCCCTGAAGATAGTAGTTGTATGCAGAAATACAGAGTTGAAAAAAATTATAAAACTAAAGATTTTAAGTGTAATGTACTTACCCTTGTTAGGATCCAGGTAGGTAATATGAAAATTTGAGTGAGGTATGGAGAAAATCTCAGGGTCAGCTTATCAGGGAATGAAGGAAACTCAGACTGATCTAGTGTGCACTATATATCCCATTTTACCTTTATAACATTATTTACATATATAATTTTATATAACAGCTTTACTTTTAAAGCAACTTAAAGTCGTTTACACAACTTTGTAATAACTTTATTGTATATATAAATGCGTACATGTGACACACTGACTTTTACAGGTTGACTGACTTGTCTAAGCTGTCACAGCTGGGGTTCACACCATGCTGTCATGGACTCTACCACGTTTTATCTCTTACATTTTTGTGAGCCAGTCACTGCTTTACGGAGAACAGAGTGGACAGTCCTTACCTACAGGGATCATGTTTTAATGGTGATTGTAGTAATGGCGCTTCTGGTACTTACTAAAGTGTCGGGCACACAGACCTTTAATGATAAGTGTTTTTAGCTTGTTAAAGTGAGTGAATGAAAGTGCTTCTGTTTCATTCATGTCTGCTGAACTAAATTGAGTAAAATGATGGTCTGTCATTTAGAGGATGAATAATATATTTTTTTGATTTATGATAATATAACCCATTCTATTAAAATTTTAGGCTTTTATATCTTTTGGAATGGTCTTTAAAATTCCATCTTATATTTTCCTTTAGGATTTTCTCATTTCACAGATTGCTTCAGTGTGTCAGTGCATGTAAATGCAGGGCCCAGTGCCTGAGGCATAAACACCAGCGACAGCAGCCACCACTTCTACCGCTGTTACCACCCCCATCATATTTTCAGGCAAAGGTGGAGGAAGAGATGTGGGAAAGGTTATTCCTTCATTTTGCTTTGGGTAGGTGACCTCTAAGGTTCCTTCCCCTTTCAGATTCTGAAGTATTGTTCATTTTTAGGCATGCTGAGAATAATGTTATTGTTGCCTAAAGATTACATGGGACAAGATTGATTACCCTACCTGAGGCCTCCTTGTTCTCATATCCCAAGGTGCACTTGTGCCCTAAATCGAGAGTAATTAAAATGCTCAGAAGGAAATTCATAATCGGGTTTTAGCTGTGTAAGGACCAGCTGCCTAGCTCTGGTATTTAATACTGTTTACAGCCTTTCCTTCCTACTCACACCACAACACATATATGACATAAATGGAAAACAAGACAAAATAAGATCAGCTAAAATTTCTAGGTACTTCTAGGTGACTTCTAGGCACATAATACTCCAGGGTGACTTAGTTGAGTGCATAGCATCTGAGAATCTCTTGCTCTTCCATCAGTCCTTCTGCAGATGGTATGAACCCCAAGCCCACAGAGTAGGGTAAGCATATCCTAAGGCTGATTATCTTCATTGAATCCCCACTGGAAGCATGATGTGCTTGATGCAATCAGTAACTTTAAAAATATCCCAAGTCCAAGAGTATGTTAGTATTATGTTCATCTTTTTGATGAGCTATTAGCAAAGAGAAATTCAAGGCCTATTGACTTTCCTGGGAATTTTTTTTCCTCCTTGTAGTAATGATAGTTACTCACATTTATTGAGCACTTGGTATGAGGTGAGAAAACTGAGGCCACAGTTAAGCAACCCACAGGAGAGGTTAAATAATTTATCTTCCATCATTCAGCCAGCAAATTGCGAAGCCTGACGTCAACCCAGGCATTTTGGCTCCAGAACCTTTCCTTTCAACTGCCACCCTACACTGCCTCTGGACACCCTACACTGCCTCTGGAGATTTGAAAGGGGATGTGTGAGGACTGTTGAGTGATGCTTTGTACATGCCTGTTTTTTCCTGATGTTTCAATGTGGTCGTAAGGCTTCAGGGTAATACCGATACCATATTTGGTTATTGTGAATGTCAGCAGATCTTTGCTTTCTTGCCCCATGTTCGTATGGCAGCTGCTCTTAATCATGTTTTAATAATTTATGTCTAAGAAAAGATAAGGTAGCTCTTTTATAGCTGCATTAATGAGAGTAGAACTTGGAGGCATTTTTTCCTGACCAAACTTTTGCTTTGTAAACCATAAGATAAATTTTTCATCTCAGGATTTGACATTTGACATTTTCGTTGCTCCTATTTGGCTTGGTAAAAGGGAAATCTCTGACTTTGATTTCAAGTTTATTGCGAACCTGGAAGAAGAGAGATGTCAAGTCAAAGATGGTGGTAGGTTTCTAAGGCACTTGCCCCTTCATTGGGGCTGAAAATAGTCACCCTGTGGTGTCAGACAGATAGGGATTAAGAGCCTATTAAAGCTCAAACTAAACGACAGCCTCCAGACATTCACCCACCCCCTCCTTTTTCAAAGAAAGACCGAAGCATTTTTGGTTAGAGGCTGAACGTGCTTAAGTGTCCCAAAAGAAAGTTGCTTTAAGATTAGCTTTTCAAAATCCATGAAAGCTCAGTAACTAAAAAGTTATTGCTCTTATAAGGGCCTGATTTATTCAATGGCTTTAATTCACACTGGATTTTATATTCTCCTAGTTCTGTCTATTAAACATTCTGATTTGATGCAAACAATAGATTTTTTTAAACTGTGAGATCAAAACAGGAATTATATTATCCAGAGGTCTTATATCTACAGAATCCGTTTTTACTATTTATTCTCTTTATCTGTTTTAATTTCATTTGTTTTATATATTGTTCAAGCTTGATTAGTTTGTCTATACTTTGGATCCTTTTCCACTGTTCACATTTGACTTTTTTGTCAATTATTAAATAGAATTTTTTACTTTTTATTTTTTTAGAGATTGTATTTATTTATTTTTAGAGAGAGGGGAAGGGAAGGAGAAAGAAAGGGAGAGATACATCATTGTGTGATTGCTTCTCATGCACATGCTACTGGGGACCTCCCAGCACGTGCCCTGACTGGGAATTGAACTGGCGACTCTGGTTCGCAGGTCAGCACTCAATCCACTGAGCCACACCAGCCAGGGCATAAATAGGATTTTTTAAAAAGCTGATTATGTAATTCTGTATATTTTTTATTTCTTTGTTTTTTATTATTTCTTAAAAGATGCTATTCATTAGAGCATTTTGAAGATTGTATTTATTTACTTTTAGAGAGAGAGGAAGGGAGAGGGAAAGAGAGGGAGAGAAACATCAATATTTGGTTGCCTGTTGTGCGCCCCTTACTGGGGACCTGGCCCACAACCCAGGCATGTGCCCTGACTGGGGAATCAAACGGGCGACCTTTCTGTTTGCAGTCAGGTACTCAATCTACTGAGCCACACCTGCCAGGGCTAATTTGGTATTTTTATTATGATATTTGAAATATTAGATTCCATAGGTAGTTTTAGTGTTTATTTTAGTTTTTTTCTTAACTATTTCTTAAACTATTAGTGATGAATTGGCAAGAGTAGATTTTTGTTAAATTTAAACTAGAATTTTTTAAATTAAAAATGTGCTGTTTATTCTATGCATGGAATAATGGAATTGGATATATATATATATACATTAAATCTAGCAGGAAAAAATTAAAGTACACCACCTTTGTAGTATTGGGTTGGCTAAAAAGTCCATTATGTTTTTTTCCGTAAGATGTCTGTAGTGGGGCTTAGCTGTCTTTAACTTCATTGAAAACAATTTTGTTAGATTGTATTGTAATAGCTGTCATATCAGCATGCATAAAAAACAAAATTGGTAAATTTTTGTGCAGCCATTTTAATATTGTGCAGCCATTTAATAAAATGTTTAATAACATTTAAATTTGGAAGAAAAATAAGCAACATTTTTGGAGTGTTATGCTTTATTATTTCAAGAAAGGTAAAAATGCAACTGAAATGCAAAAAATGATGTGTGCAGTGTATGGAGAAGATGCTGTGACTGACTGAATGTGTCAGAAGTGGGTTGCGAAATTTCTTGGTACTATTGACATTTTGGGTAAATAATTCTTTGCTGTGGGGCTGTCTTATGCATTGGAAGGTGTTTAGCAGCACTTCTGGCCTCTATGCACTTGAAGCCAATAGCAGGAGCTAGCCGACGTACTCAAAATATCCAAATCAATAAAGTTATTTGTAAAAATGAAAAATATGCCACATTTTATGAAAAAAACTAAATGGACTTTTTGGCCAACCCAATAGTACTCCTTTATGCTGTAAAATTAGGTCAGGACTAACTCAGAATAGAGCATTTCTTGTGCCTTGTTTTTTTTTTCTCATGCATAATTTTTTTATTGTTACACACATCATTCTAGTAAAAGATATTAGCATTAGAGGAACACCTTTAAAACTATGGGGAACATAGACAAGTATCTGGTAGTTAGAGACATTTAAGGTTTAGAATAATGGTGAATTCTAGGGTAATAACAGTGATGATGTCAAGGCCCCTCATTTTCATGAGGGCTACTGTTCTTCAAGGCGTGGCGGCCAGTACTCCATTCTGGAGTGTCTTGCACCTTAATTTAAAAATTATTATTATTGTTTCTCTTGATAAATGGAAGTTGTAGGTTCTTTATTGCTTCATATAGATGGTGGAAACATAAATTAGGTTGCTGACAAATATTTAAACATCCATGTTAATTTTCTTGGTGATAAATTTCCTAATGAAACTATATACAGAAAACAACCTTTAAAGCTATGTTTTTTTTTTAAAGTAAGTATTGATCATATTCAGTATTGGCTGAACTTATATATTCTTCTCTTGGTGTGGGTTCATACAATCAATAAATGAGGCAACTTGATCTTATTGAACAAGTTAGCAAATATAAGCAGATGATTGGTCATAGATGATTGTTCATTGACATGATGTTCAAAATAAGGAAAACCTGGAAACAACCTCCTAAACCTTTGCTAAGGACTGGTTACATAAATGATGATAGGTCTGTGCAGAGGAATACCATGTAGCTGTTAGAGAATGGGGTAGATTTGAAAAGTGTCTAATGTTGATGGAAACACTTCAGAAAAGTTAGTATAGTGTCATCCATTTGTGTGAAAAGAAGGTATTCATCTATAAACACAGAATATTTCTAGAAGGTTGTATAGGAAACATGTAGTGGCTACCTTTGGAGATAAGGAGGATGAGGGAAGTTCTTTTTTTATGTCTTCTGTACTATTTCAATTTTTATTTTGTTACCATGAGAATGCATTACTCATGTGTTGAGGAAATTAATTCAACAGTAAAACTTAAATTAACTAAAAAACCACTTCTTTAGGGTAGGACTTGAAAGAAGTCCTCACATTTAAATGATTATCAGAACCTCCCTGTGAGAGAGGCAGGCGGTAGTGAGTGTAGTTTTATAGATGAGGAAATAGTAGGATTTAGGCCTTTTTAAGGGTGCACCCAAATAGTTGGTGGTAGGATTGGTACTTGAACTTGGGGTTTCTGACTTCTAGGATGAGATTTAATTATTTGCGTATGAATGAGTAAAACAACTAATTCTGATTTTTTTCCCTGCCTAGGAAAATTGTGTACTTTTCATCCTTTCCTATTAAGCATATCTCCTTTTCTTTCTAATGCAGCAAATGGTAAGAATATACTGAATTGTAATTCATCCTTTTGACCTGTTGACTTCAGCTTTTCTAGTGTATTTGTATGTAACTTATTATGCTTTGAGATAACAAGAGATGTAGTAGGAAAATATGGAGATGGGAACTTCAGGTTTCCACCACATGACTTAGGAATGGAGGTTTCTGCCCGGTGTCTGAAAGTCTAGCTGCGTGGCTTCACCACAGTGCACCTCCTGAATTCTAGTTCTGCAGACATACGTCCTAAGTGGGCTGCTGTGATGTGTGACATTGAAAAGACTGGGACACTTTGGCATTCCATTTGCCTTCCCTTCTCAATTTCTTTTTTCTTTCTGGATTTGGGACATTTGCAACAAACAGCTATGAATTCATTCTCATTCTTTCTCTTATAAAACATTTAAATGTGAAAAGCCTTTAAGAGATTTCTCAGTTTTAGAATGCCATCATTATAGTTTATAATCAACTAAATCATCCTCATAGATTAAAAAAATTAAGTGTTAGATTGAAATGTGCTCTGTAAATACACATTCTGGAAGCACAAATTAATTAAAAATGACTGCGATAGTGATGCATTCCCCTTTTTAAAAAAATTAATTAATTGGGGTGACATTTGTTAATCAAATTATATAGGTTTCAAGGGTACAGTTCTATGACACATGATCTGTATATCGCATTGTATGCTCACCATCCAAAGTCAAGTCTCCTTCCCCCACCATATATTTGACCCCCCTATTCTTTCCTACTCCCCCCTCTCTGGTAACCACCAGACTGTTGTTCGTGTCTGTGAGTTTTTGTTTGTTTTTCCTGTTTGTGCATTTGTTGTATTCAGTTTCATAGCCCACATATGAGTGAAATCATATGGTTCTTGACCTTTTCTGTCTGACTTATTTCACTTAGAATGATATTCTCAAGACCCATTCATGTTGTCATTTCTCTTTACAAACGTTCTGCTTAAAGGATTTTTTTAAAAACAAGAATTATTTAAAAAAATACTTTCAGTGCTTAAAACAAATAATACTTCCAGTCGAGATGGTGGCATAGGTAAACACACCTCACCTCCTTGCACAAATACATCAAGATTACAACTAAAATACAAGAACAACCATCATTCAGAACTGTCAAAAGTTGATTGAATGGCAGTCCGACAACTATGGAATTAAACCACATCCATCCAGACTGGTAGGAGGGGTGGAGACATGAAATGTGCTGGTCCCACATCCACATGTGGTGGATAAAATTTCAGAAGGATGCCTCTGGAGCAAGGAGTCCCAGCCCCACACCAGGACCCCAGCCCAGGGTTCCAGTGCCAGGAAGATAAGTCCCCACAACTTCTGGCTGCAAAACTAGCAGGCATTGAGTTGGAAGAAACTGCTGGAGCCGCAAGCAGTTCCCCTTAAAGAACCCACACATGAACTTAATCAGACTCATTCCCCCTGAGCTCCAGCACTGGGGTAGCAGCTTGAAAGGCTCCAGTGGCATAGAGGAAAGAACTGAGATGTCGGGCATAAAGAAAGGAACTGGGGGACAGCTTTATCCCAGATGAAAAGGCAGGCAGAGGGACAGCCTTGTCCCTTTTCTGAGCCCTCCCCACATAGAGCCACAGAGCTGGCAGGCCAGTGCCATATCTAAATTCCATCACCCTGGCTAACACTGTTTGATCCCTACTTGAAGATCCCCTGAGACTTTGTCCCACCCAATTTACAGGGCCAACCAAACTGTTAACTGTGATTTTTCCATATAAATGGTCTTGGCTTATGCTTCTCAACTTCCTCAATCCTATCAAACAAGCAACAGCCACTGAACCTCTTACTAAGTGGCCCCAGACCCGGCACTAGCAGCAGCCAGCCTAGACTGTTTGGCTTTGCCTGGGAATCTCCAAGCCCAGCATAAGTAACAGCCATCTCAGATTGTTTTATAGCTCAGGAAAGGTGGCCCTGGGCAGAACATAAGTAGGGGCTAGCCTTGGTCTGCACCACCCAGGAATCCCAGAGCCTGCACACCCAGTGGACAACTAAAAACTACGTCAGAGCCCCACCACCCTGCCCCTGCACAGCTGATCCTCCAGAGAGGATGGAGGTTGGTGGTCAGTGGTTGTCACAGCCAGCCCTTGCAGCTGACTGGCCTGGGTAAATCCCTGCCATTGACCTGCCAACAGCAATCAAAGCTCAACTGCAATAGAAGGGTGTACCCAGCCCATATGAAGGGTACACCTTGAGTAGCCCTCTTGGGTGATAGGGAAGGCTGTGCCACTGGATCGTACAGGACACACCTACTACATTAGGCCATGCTGCCAAGACAGGGAGTCATAGCAGCTCTGCCTACTACATAGAAACAAACACAGAGGCTGCCAAAATGAGGTGACAAAGAAACATGGCTCAAATGAGAGAACAGAACAAAACTCCAGAAAAAGAACTAAGCACAATGGGATAAGCACTCTATCAGATGCAGAGTTCGAAATGCTGGTTATAAGGATGCTCAAGGAACTTAGTGAGGACCTCAACAGCATAAAAAAGATCAGGTTAGAAACGAAGGATATACTAATTGAAATAAAGACAATTTACAGAGAAACATTAGTGGATGAAGCTGAGAACCAAATCGGTGATTTGGGACAAAGGGAAGCAAAAACAACCAATCAGAACAACGAGAAGAAAGAAACCAAAAAACCAAACCAAAACAAAACAAAAAATGAAGACAGTATAAACAGCCTCTGGGACAACTTCCAGCATTCCAACATGCACATCATAGGGATGCCAGAAAGAGAAGAGAAAGAGCAAGAAATCTGAAATCCATTTGGAAAAAAAATAATGTAAGAAAACTCCCCTAATTTGGTGAAGGAAATAGCCATGCAAGTCTAGGAAACAGTCCCAGACAAGATGGTTGCAGAGGGGCCCACTCCAAGACACATAATTAAAATGGCAAAGGTTAAAGATAAAAAGAGAATCTTAAATGCAGCAAGAGAAAATTAGTTAGTTACCTACAGGGGAGTTCCCATAAGATTGTCAGCTGATTTTTCAAAAGAAACTGCAGGCTAGAAGGGATTGGCAAGAAATATTCAAAGTCATGAAAAGCAGGAAGTACAGCCCAGATTGCTCTATCCCACAAAGAATACCATTTCATATCGTAGGGCAGATAAGGGGCTTCCCAGACAAGAAAAAAAACTAAAGGAGTTCATCACCACCAAACCATTATTACATGAAAGTTAAAGGGACTTATTTAAGAAGAAGAAGAAGATGAAAACTGTGAACAATAAAAGGGCAATAAATACATTTCTATCAGCTATTAAATCTAAAAAATAAACCAAGCAAGCAAGAAGATCAGAGACAGAATTATGGAGACAGAGAACATTTTGATTGTTGCCATATGCAAGGGGGTTGGGGAGGAATGGGAAGAGGTGAGGGGATTAAGAAGTACAAATAGGGAGTTACAGAAGAGCCATGGGGATGTAAAGGACAGTAGAGGAAATGGAGTAGCTGAAGAATTTATACACACGACCCACGGACATGAACGATGGGGTGGGGATGGCCTGAGGGAGTGGGTGGTGCTGGTGGAGAGGGGCAAAGGGGGAAATTAGGACAACTGTAATAGTATAGTCAATAAAATATAATTAATTAAAAAATAAAAATTAAAGACTTATAAAAAGTGAATAGTAGAGTTAAAGCACATATATAACTGCCTTTTGATCTATTCAGATAAACAGCCATTGAGTTATCTGTCAAATGAACATTGACCTAGGTGCATTAACTCCAAGGCCCTTGTCCAGCTCCAAAACAACAATGACAAGAACAGCAGGCCACTCTGAGGCACCATCTGTTGCCCAGGTGTGTCTGCTCACAGCTGAGATGAAACCAGCCACCAAAGCGCAGTTCCTGCGGTGAACAGCAGGTGGGGTAAGCAGTCCAACATTTTTCCAAATGGGAGTAACATTAATTTTGTTCTTGAATCATGGAGGGAACAACCATGGAATGTTTGCAAAGCTGAGTACGTTCAAACCTTACCCGAGTAGGTTGAAACAACAGCAACAATATCTTGATGGTGATTATAATTCTGTACTCCTCAATTTGACTGCTTCCTAGATTGTTGATAATATTTCAAATCAGACAGGAAAATCTGAGGAATGAGGTATACTCATTCTCTCTTGGGCGTCTCCCCCCCCGCATTTTGTTACATTAGCCCAGTCTTACTCATCGGGAAGGAGAGTAGGAATCACAGACACAAGTTACAGAAGAAAACCATCTTTTGTTGCTTTGGTTTCTTATTTTTCGGATGTACGAGCATTATCTCTGACTTTTCATCGATGTGTATGTCATAGCCGAGGGTAATTCAGGCTAGGGTAATGAGTACATGTGTGAGTTTAATATGCCATTTAATATTTCATCTTTAACATGGGTATTTTTAGATGAAAATGTTGGCTCAGAGCACATATGAGCCTAACATTTAATTTTTTAATCTATGAGGATTTAATTGGTTATAAATGATAACAATGACATTCTAATACTAAAAAGTCTCTTAAAGGTGTTTACATTTAAATGTCATATGAGTGAGAAATAGAGAGAGGATGAGAATGAATTAATACTTGTTTGCTATTGCTGTTCCAAATTTAGAGGTGGATGTATAGTATAAATTCCACATCGGGTATTTATCATGTTTGTGGAATTTCAATATAGTTTGATTTGTTAATGAGCAAGGTAGAAGTTACATTTAACAGAATAAATTTTGTGGAATAAATCGCAAACCTTGGGAATTTTTCTTTTCATTTGGGTTATTAGCTTCTTCGGATACATTGACTTTTGTGTCCACTGCTTTCTTTTATGGGTTGTAGAAGCTGTGTTTTCATACGCAGTTTATGTATATCGTGACTGGTGCCAAAGCCATCTCTGCCTCCCTACTTCCCAAGCTGGTATATCTTTAAATCCATACTTATTTTAAAAGAACAATTTAAAGAGGCACCTTTCATTTTAAGTGTAGGAGCTGACTGTGTACATGTATGCACACATACAGTTAGCCCATGTCCTTGTCTATAACCTCACTTATATATTAGTATATTAATGAATATATATGTTGTATATTAATATGCTATTTGGAAGCTTTTACACTCTCAGCTTTTCTTTTTTGCTTTCTTACATAAATAATGATTACTAATGATGTTAGAGACTGAATGTTTGTGTCCCCTAGATTCATGTGTTGAAGCCCTAACCCCCAGGTGACTGTGTTTGGAGATGGGGCCTTAAGGAAGTAATTAAGGTTAAATGAGGTCAGAAGGGAGGGGCCTAGCCCGGTGAAGCTGGTGCCCTTATAAGAAGAGGAAGAAAGACCAGAGCACTCTATCTCCTTGACATTGTGAGGTTACACGAGAAATAGCTGTCTACAGGAAGGGGTCCCCCCTAGACACTGAATCTCCTGGCACCTTGATCTTGGGCTTTCCTGTCTCCAGAACTGTGAGAAGAAAGTTTATGTTGATTCAGGCGCTCAGTCTATGGTATTTTGTTGTGGTATTTCACGGTGACCAACACAGATGGCTCACTTTATACCCACAAATAAATAGGTGTTTTTAAAACAGTGGTTTCATGTAAAGACTTCAGATGAAGTGGGCTAAGAAACCAAAGAGAGTTTAATGTTAAGGACATCTGCCTGTGACGTGACTGAAATGAATAGTCCCGCCTGCTTTGTGCTGTAGCTTACAGGTATCAGTTCTTTTAGTTCCTGATTTTTAAGTTCTCTTATTATGATTGTTTACCTCGCACATACGGATAACATGTTTTTCTTTTTCCTTTAAGTGGCACGCGGTAAAAACACCACCCAACACTGGGTTAAAAGTGCTCTTCTGCTCAAAGCAGGAGAGTTCTTCCTGGCAGCAGGTATTGGTGTTTTGTTGCTGTAACAAATTGCAACAAATTTAATGGCTTAAAACAATACAAACTTATGTGTTACAGTTTTGGAGTCTTACAGTGGGGTGGGACTCACGGGGCTGACATCAAGGTGCTGCCCGGGCTTGGCCCCAGAGAGGCTCCGGGGCGAGTTTGCTTCTGTGACTTCCCGGCTTCTTGAGGCTGCCCCATTCCGCCCGGGCCCCTGACTCCTGTCTGCAGAGCCAGCAGCGGGCCGCCCCTCTGACTTTACTCCTGTGGTGACGTCCACCTTCGCTCTCTTTCCTGCCTCCCTGTCTCTCGTGAGGATGCTTGCAATTAAATTGGGCCCGTCTGGATAATCCAGGATAATATGCCTATTTTAAGGTCAGCTGATTAGCAACCTTAATTCCCCTCTGCTGTGTAACCTAACACACACCTGGGTTCAGGGGTTAGGACATGGGTATCTTTGGGGGCCTGTCATTCTGCCCACCACGGGCAGAAAGTGGTACATTTAATAAGGGATAAGACAACTTTGTTTTGAAAAATACTGGAGTTCTTCTTTTTCAGCCTTTTTTTTTTCTGGTGGAATCATGCTCTGTGAGTGTTTTTCAGCTGTTTAAACCCAACCCCCTGTTGAAAAACAAAAATATTGTCTGTTCTATGATCAGTAATAAACATAGTTTTTTTCCTCTAAAATATTAACCCCCCCCCCCAAAAAAAAATGTTTGAGCTAAATATGGTTTGTCGTGCCTGTACTTAGCCTGCCTCCGGGCCATCACTTCAGACTTCTGGATTATTTTAGGCTCTGGGATACAATGTTCATGCTTTTGTTCAGTTCAAACTTAAAATCTGTGTAGGATTTGCTTTTTTTTTTCCCTCTTATCACCAGCTCCATTTCACACATAATAGTAATTACAGTGGTACCCTGGTACTCGTCATTAATTCATTTCAGTGAGTGGCCAGCAAGCAGTGATTGATGGAGCGTTTTCTCTTGTGGGGTGGAGTTGTGGCTCATACAAGTTCTAGCAAGTATGACAAGTGTCGAGTGAGCATGGAGTGCTGAAACAGTTTTTCTTGTCAAAACGAGATGAGTACCAGGTTTGATGAGTTCTGAGGCCCAAAAGTACCGAGGTAGCACTGTATTTGATATTGCTATTGTGAATTTATTTAAAGAGGTAAACACCCTAACAAATATTTTATAAACTTGTCCACACACTTATGAGTTAGGTTGAGTTGTGGATCATGCTTGCTCAGAAAACGTCAAAGACCTATCAGCGCCATCTTAATTGCTTAGCTGACTAGAATCTGATCGTCAGTCTCAGAATCTGATTGTATGTCTCAGAATCTGATTGTATCAACTGAAACAACTCATAGCAATAGGACAAGGCGATTGCTTTTGTTGGTACATGGTTTTACATGTACCCTGTACCCTGTATGTGTAGTTTTAAAAATATATTTTATGCCCTGGCTAGTGTGGCTTAGTGAATTGAGTGCTGGCCTGTGATCCAAAGGGTTGCCAGTTGATTCCTGATCGGAGCACAAGCCTGGGTTGCAGGCCAAGTTCCCAGTAAGGGGCGCGCAAGAGGCAACCACACACTGATTTTTCTCTCCTTCTCTTTCTCCCTCCCTTTCCTCTAAAAATGAATAAATAAAACCTGTAAAAATACATTTTATAACTTTTAAGAGCAGTGTTAGATTTACAGAGAATTGGCGAGAATAGCTGAGTGTTCCCATATATTGTGTACCCAGTTCCTCCTATTATTAATAGCTCACATTAGCAGGGCACATGTGTTACAGTTAATGAACTGATATTGACACATTATTATTAACTATTACTCTGTTCCAGTATTATATTTGTCTGATGTTTCTCTCATGATTAGACTGAGGTTTTGGGTTTTAGGAGGTAAAATGCCATCATTACATCATATCCAGAGTACATACTATCAAAGTGACTTGTTACCCTTGGTGCTGACCTTGCTCACCTTGTGGAGGAAGTGGGGTCAGGTTTCTGCACCCGAAGTTACTCCCATCTCCCTTCCCTGCTTATTCTGCATGGCAGTCTCCTTGGGGCTGGAGGATCTATGTAAAATATTTGGAATTCTTTCGCATGGGAGATTCATCTACCCTATTATTTACTTAATCATCTATGCTAGTATGGACTCATGGATAATTATTTTATACTGTGGGCTATAATTCAATACTACTTTATTCATTTTGTTCTTCAAATTGTTCCAGCTTGGGCCATTGGGAGCTCTTTCACTTGTCTCCTGTGCTCCTTGGACATGCCCTCATCTGTGTGTCTGAGAGAGAGAGAGTGACTTTATCCTTTCTGGTACCGCTAGATATTGGATGCTCCAGGCACACATACATCTTGTGTACTTCCTGCCCCAGTTCTAGAATAAGCCATTTTTTCTGGATACAGGACTGTATTTTATGCTGGATCTTGTGTTTTGGTGATCAGCACCAAACAGTGTGACAGGTTCATTGCATCTGCTATTGCAAACATTGAAACTATCATTGACTCACTGCTCACATGTCGTAGCGTGTGGCAAGGTAGGGGGTGGAGCAAATCCTCATTTTAAAGCTGGATGGTAAATAACTGAAAACAACAAATAACAGCAACAAAAACCCCCAAATGAATCTATCAAGTGTGGCTTAGTCAGAGAAGAATTATTTTGAGTGATTGTAAAATGATATTTTGACTGTGTATTTCTTGTTGGATACATCCTAAGAACTTAAGTACTTAAGAGAAATTTTAAATTGTATCTAGTATTATTATCATCAGTAGTGATATTGATATCATTGTTGACATTTATATATACATACTGCAGGGTAAAGGAAGTAAATAGTTATGTTAATGTTAGCAACTCCGATTTTTCAGAGTGGGGAAGAGAGATACTAATATAAAAATTGAAGCAATTGTGTAAAAACCCTATAATCTTAAATTTGAATAGAAATAGCTATATGAATTTAGATTTACTTTCGTCTTTTTAGGTATGTATTTTCCACTGAGAATCCAGAAGCAAAGCCAACCCAGTTGCAGTGAACAGCCTTAGCACTCTGCTAGATACCATTTCCCACTTGAAGGAACCGGGCCTATTGGAGGAAAGGCTGTTTCCAGTTGTGGGGCAGGAAGCAAGAACACTGCTGAATGCTGCTTGGAGCTTCCGCTAGATGGGACTGTTTGAGCATCAGTGAGAATGGAAAATGCCTTGAATTGAGATACATTAAATTTGAGTTTTTAATGATACTAACACCGCCGTCCCCCCGGCCCCATTGGTTACCTTTGGAGGCTTCTTAGGTAACAATGTACAATTTTGAACACTGATAGATTAAGGGAAAGAATTGAGTAATTGTCCTTCCCTGAATGAACTGTACTTCAGGATAATCACATAGTTGATGATGAAAGTTTAAAGAAAGTAGACAAATTGCACCTAGTAAATGCAGAAGAAATGCTATAATTAGAAAACTGACATTTTCAGCTCTGAATGAACTAATAGATCTAAACAAACAATAATCACCAAGGGATGCTAAACTGGTCTGTAGTCAAGCCACTCGATCCAATGCCGAGTTTGGGGAAACAGTGAGGTAGAAGAACAAGTTAAAGGACACTACAAGGAAGCCATAAGTCAAATCCAGGAAGAGGGAAAATCCTGTAGGACAAGCACAGATTGAAGGGAACGTACAGAGACGGGCTAACCGTGTCAACATGCTGGCCTCGTTCGGGTCCTGTTCTACGCAGCATGAAAGGAAAGGTCTGTGTCACGTGGAGGACATTTGAACATAGACTAGGTGTGAGGTAGTATTAAGGAATTGTTTCTTTTATTAGATATGCTAAAGGCATTGTGCTTATATTTAAAGACATTTTTTAGTGTAAGAAATACATAATGAAATACCACTGGTGAAATGATAGGTATGTGAAAATGTGCTTGAGGAATGTAGGGGGTGATAGGTTAAAAACAGGATTGGAGAATTATTCATTATTGTTGAAGCTGGATTATGGGTGCCTGGGGTTTCCGTGTACTGTGTTTGAAGATTTTTTAAATAAAAGTACAAGTTAAAAAATACAAGTTAAAAAGCTAAATGTAGTCTTTCAATTTTCTTTTCTAGTAGAAAAGGAATAATTGGGCATTTGAGATGATCATTTATGAAATACATATTATTATTTTTGGGACGGATTATGCTTCATTCATGTGTAAATTTGTATTTGACTTTGTTTTGACTTCTTGATCTGTTAAGACGGAGTTTGCAGTGGATTTGAACATTAGGTTTAGCTCTGAATTCGAAAGTAATTTTTTTGGTTGGGATGGAGAGTGAGACAGATCGTGAGATCAGACCTTGCATGTTTATGCTGTGAGGTCTGCCTTCCCCTCATTTAGGATGCAGTCCAAGTGCTTACCATGCCCTCCCTGCGAGGCCCCCCTGCTCTGACGGCTGCTCCCCTTTCAGGCCTCATTACTTTGCTCTTTCCTCCTAGTTCAGTCCGGTGCAGCTGCAACACTTGCTTTGTTGCTGATTCTCAAATAGGCAGAATTGTTCCCTCCTGAGGGCCTGTGCAGATGCTGCCTGGAACGTTCTGCTTCCTACCCCCAGAACCTGGCAGGGCTTGCTCCCTTGTCCCGTCTGACTTTCTGCCTAAATGTGATCTTTGAAGAGGCTTCCTTGGCTGTTCTGTGTAAAACAGTGCCCTCATTATTTTCCAGCCCCGTGGGAGGGAAGGCAAAAGATGGAGGCTTATAGAGGTCAGGGTGCTTTGTTATTCTTCCTCTTCTCCTTTTTAAGGGTTTGAAATAAATAGTGACACTCAAGAGGGGGATAAAAATGTGCACTAAATGTCATGGTTTTATACGAGTCAGTGGCACGGTGTCCTCTACCCTAGTGGTGTCATCCGTGGAAGGTGGGGTGGGCTCAGGTGTGCGGGAGCTCTCCTGATGTGAAGTGGTCAGGAGGGACGCTGCCTCAGCACGTAGCAGCGAAACTACCGGGCGGGGGCAGGACCAAGACGAAGCAGCCCTCCCCGGCCTGTTTCCCCCGGCTCACTGCAGCTGTAAACTGGACACATTGATTACTCGAGCACTTGGAGAAGTCAGGAAAAGATGGCATATTGGGAAGGGAGTGAAAACCCTACCGGTGTGGGGGACCACTGGGGTGAATTTCTCCTTGTTTTTCTTTTCTCTCTGGCCGGCCTGGAGCCAAAGGCAGGCTCTTGGCAGAGCTGCAGTTCTGGTGCAGAGGTAGCTAAACTAGAGAAATCCTATCTTTCTGACCAGAAAACCAGGAAAATTCAAGCTGGGAAGTGCCTCTTTTTTGAATCACGTGGGGCAGGGTGAGCAAGAATCTCCTTGGAGAGCCAGGGTAGCTGGTGGTGTCAGCAGCTGAACTGTCTCTAGAAATATTGTCTTCCTTGCCAGGGACGCTGGGTGAAAGGGGCCCTTGCAGTCCAAAGAGTTATGGGAGGAGGCGCCTTTTTGTTCTCGTTCTGTCTGCTTTGCCCTCGAGGGGCAACGTGGGCAGCTGGAATGCCAAGAGAAACCCCACCTGTGGGCTGGGGGTTGGGGCAGTCCTGGAGAGCTTTTCTCTCCTTGTGAATGAGTGGGCCTGAGGACAGTTTCTTACCGGATTAAGCAAACACTTATCATAGGACTCAAGAGTTCTACTCTTAGGTATGTATTTCCCCCAAAGAAATGAAAACTTGTGCAGGCGAATGCTTCCCATGCCTTCTTTTTAGTTGCTAAAAACCCGAGATTCTTTAACTGGTGAACAGACACACAGACTCAGGCATGTCTGCACCAGAGGCTTCCAGCCACTGTGCTGCAGGGATGTTCAGAGTGTGCGATCGCCCACAGGACTGTTCAGTCAGGGGCCTTGACCTCTTTCCCCCGGTGGTCCAGTAAAAAAATGACAACAGTCAACACAATAGCTGTTCAATGTGAATGAACCAAAAGTTCACCTATTTTTTTGTCAGATCAGCAAAAAAATACATTGCTTGGTGTTCCTCAGAATTTTAGTAATTGGTTTCTGTGTGCCGTGAGATGAAAAAGGTTGAAAACTGCTGATCTATACCAGGGACTGCAACTTGGCAATGAAAGGGAATGAACCACTGTTATTTTTTGGGTTGGCCAAAAAGTCTATGTTTTTTTCAGGAAAATAAAAGACACATTTTTCATTTTCACCAATAACGTTGTTGATTTGGATATTTTGAGTGTGTCAGCTATCTCCTGCTATTGGCTTCTAGTGGGTAGAGGCCAGGGGTGCTGCTAAACATCTTCCAATGCATAAGACAAGCCTCACAGCAAAGAATTATTTGCCCAAAATGTCAACGGTACCAAAAAACTTTGCAAACTGCTTTTGGCCCATTTGATCAGTCGCAGCGCCTTCTCCACACACTGCGCAGATCCTCTTTTGTGTTTCAGTTGTGTTTTTACCTTTCTTGAAATAATAAAGCTCAATACACCGAAAATGTTGTGCATCTTCCTCCATCTTCAATATTAAAATGGCCACACGAAATTTCACCGGTTTTGATAAGTTTTTTTAAATGCACACTGATATGACAGCTGTTACAATCTAGCAGAACTGTTTTGAATGAAGTTAAAGACATTAATACTACTAGAGCCATTGTACCAGAAAAACTATATGAACTTTTTGGCCAACCCAGTAAATCCACAGGCCTTTTTATTGGAGGAAAGCAGTATTAGAGTATAATTTGTGCTTCTACCACAGAAGAGAATTTGGACACTGTTGGTGGGATTTAGAGAAGGTGGAGCAAAGTGTTGCTTTAAATTTCTATGAAGCAGAGAGTGCTTCACACTTCTAGTGAAGGTAAGGCTCAGGTAATGTCAGTATTGCCAGCTCCGAGGGAATCTGACCCACGTGCAGCTCCTTAGGCGTGCTGTGCGGCGGCCCAGCCTCAGGGCACTCGGCCGGTGCGCTCTGTGCAATCTGGACCCTGGGGTCTGCGCTCTGTCCTTGCGGGCTGGGAGCTCTGGGAAAATCCACCTTTCTCTGATGCAGGGTAAAAAGCGTCCTCCCTTCCTTAGGCATCTTTGCTGCCCTTTCTTTTAATTAAAGTTTTTTCCTCCCCAGTGTTAGAAGATCTTCCCTAAAGGTCACACTTGAAAAGGGCTGCTGCAGAGAAATGCAGATTATAGTATTCTGTCCTTGTATGGGGGAAATTCTTTCTCGAATCACTCTGCCTCTGAAAGGTGCATTTTCTTTTATTTCTCAATTTTGGTTAAAATAGCGTGCCTTGAAAGGAAGGTGGTGGTTTCTAATATGTAGCCACAATGTCATTCAGCTGATGGCTGAGGAGTGAGAGAACAAAATTTAGTCACAAGAGAAAAGTGTGCCAGCTGAGCGCCTCTCAAATGTCACATGTTTTGTGGCAAAGTAGGTTTCAGGTTTAATGCATGCACTTGTCTTTGTTGCAGCAAGGCTGCCTTTTCCATCTGTTAAAAAATGTAGAAACTCGAAGTCTCTACATATGATTTTTGCAGTAGGTGTTTGATTTCTGAGGGCCCGACAGGAGAGCTCTCTGTGCTCATGTCCCGTTCTCTTCATGTTTATGGTGTCTGGGTTAGCGCTCTTGCAGAGAAACGATTTTAACATACAAAATAATTCAGCCAGTCCAGAAAAGTGGTGCATTTTACACAAATCTGTTAATCAGGGAAGAACTGGAAAAGGAGGATAAATTGAAAGAGGGGCTTCAAATGGTAGAAAGCTAGAGAAGGTGGGAGGATGCATCACATTATTTCACAGATACCTGTAAGATACATGGACAAAGAGACTTTTGAGATGATTGGTCTAGTGAGTCATCCCTCCTCCTCTGGGCTGTCCCACCTCAGGTAAGTGACTTCTGGCCCATTTGTTCTGTAATGTGAAATGGCAAGTTAAGCAGCTTTTGACAGTGAGGGCTTGGGTATGGCCCGTGTCTAAAAGACAGAACAACTAAAGAGTGATGTAAATGTATTACCTTGTAGTCTCTGAAATGTGACCTTGTTACACTTACAGCTTTTTGCCACAAGGAGAGTAAGAATGTGGTCAAGGGACCTTAATGGTGTAATAGGTGGGGCTTTTATGAAGACACACGAGTTTCTAGCTGCAGCTTCTACCAGTCAGTGAGAGTGCAGGCAGACCTGCCGTCCCCCTGAGCTGTGAGGGGGGGTGAGGCGTGCGTTCCACAGATGGTGGCCTCAATCCTGTAATCAACAAGGGTGGATGAGAACTTACACCTGTTTAGCATAGTTTCCTTTTTTCCACATTTTACTAGTTTGTTGTGGGACATCATCTGTTTTTGTTTGCTCTGAGGTACTTTAGACAGTTTCTGCAAAAATGGTCATTAATTCCCTTGTTTAATTGTGTATTTTTCCTTATTGTCACTGATTCTGTGTGTCCCTGTTCCCTCAATTTCTGGTCATATTTATTTCTTCTGTTTGTGACTTCCAGTTATCAAGCCATTTCCCCATACAGTGAAACTTGCTGTTTTCAATGATTTGGGTTGTAGGGAATAAGTTTGGGGTCAGATTTGTTTTCTTGTGTGGTTGGTAAGATTTTGGAGTGAGTATATGGACTATTTCGATGGCATTTCACCTGTGTGTGTATGTATAATTGATTATGTGTAAGTAAGATAAACCTGTCAGGACTTCCTTGAAGTTAAATAAGGTAACTGAATGAGAATGAGTTTTGAGAGAACGCAAAATAGTGTCACTGATGTAGGGAAGGTTGTTACACACATCAGATGATGATTCTTTTTTTTTTAAGTCTTGTAAGAGTTTACTTGAGTCAAAATGACTACAGTTGCCAGGAAGCAAAATCTCAATGGGTTGAGAAAATGCTCTGGAGAATGGCCATTTTGCAGCTCAGAAGGCAATTCTTGATTCATCAGTTGCTGGCTTGCCATGTCTCTCCTGCCCCTTAACGGTCTCATTGTTTTTCTCTACTGGTAGCCAGTGGTTTTGAGTAGAACCTTCATGAAGGCTTTAGAAACTAAGAGACTTAAAACATTAGAGAAAATGATTTATTTACTAAGATTTTGCTCAGTGAAGAGACTTATTTGCAAAAACATTGGATTGTATTTTAGGTGGATTTTCATTCTTCCTTTGTTGTAAAGACCTTGGCCACGCTCTTTTTCTGAACCTCATTTCATCTCTAAAGCCTTGGGGCTTAAACCAGATATCTATAAGGATGCTTTAAGAGAGAGTATTGTTTCAAACAAATTTCCAGTTTGCCTCCTTGGATTAATATTTTGGAGCAAGTTTGTAAAGGTATTGGAAAGAAGATCTCTTCTAAAGGTAGAAAAGGATGTTCTCTAGCAGTAAAATCTTTATTTCAAAGCATGGAAAAGAGCAGATGATTTCACAAAAAATAGTTCATTGAACCGGTTGGGTGCATCAGATAAAGTACGATAGCTTGCAAAAGGACTGTGTATGACATTGTATTTCCTTCATTGCATTGCTAGAATAAATAGTTGCTGGGCAGCAGAGTTTTCAATCCTTTTGGAATCGCTGAATGAGGCTTGCTGAAATCACCTTGTCCTTGGCATCTTACTAGAATTGTTAGCCACGTGGAAAAAGGAACATTGCATGAAAAGTCTTAGGTGATAAATATTTCAGAATAGCTGATGATAAAGGACATCTTTGAAGAAACTGTTTAACTTTTGTGGAACAAAGACGAGCTCTCCATGCTGTTTAAAACGGCACATGCTGGTGGTTACTTTGCTGTCGCATTTTGCAGGGAGAGTTCAGCACTCTGTTCTAGGCTCTCTGATGCGTTGTTAGTATGTGGACTGTGGGGGGTGAATCTGGGCTGGCGGGTTCATGGCAGGTGAAAAGACACTTGGAAAATCATACTATTTTTATAAGCCCAAGGAACGATTTAGACAGCAGTGGTTTAGAACTTGGGTGTAAAGAAGAACCTTTTGTCTTTGTCAAAATACCTATGCAGTTGTAAAATGGAACAGCTCACCACAGTGGGGAATTCTCTGTGTATTAGGTTGGCCAAAAAGTTCATCTAGTTTTTTCCATATGATGTCTGTGGTGGTGCTTAGTTGTCTTTAACTGCATTCAAAAACAATTTTGTTAGGTTTTATCGTGACAGCTGTTGTGTCAGTATGAATTAAAAAAAAACTTATCAAAATTGGTGAATTTTGGGGCAGCCATTTTACTATTGAAGATGGAGGAAGATACACAACATTTTTGGCATATTGTGTTTTATTATTTCAAGAAAGGTAAAAATGCAACTGAGTGCAAAAAAGGATCTATGCAGTGTGTGGAGAAGGTGCTGTGACTGATCGATTGTGTCAAAAGCGGTTTGTGAAGTTTCTTGGTACTGTTGACATTTTGGCCAAATAACTCTTTGCTGTGAAGCTGTCTTATGCACTGGAAGGTGTTTAGCAGCACCCCTGGCCTCTACCCACTAGAAGCCAATAGCAGGAGATAGCTGGTAAACTCAAAATATCCAAATATTGGTGAAAATGAAAAATGTGTCTTGTATTTTACTGAAAAACCGTACAGACTTTTTGGCTAACCCAGTATTTCAGTTGTTCTTTTCCTCTTAATGTGCTCTGTGGCATACAAACACACAGAGAGATTTGGGTTGAGCTAAGAGCAGGGCTCACAGGTTTGGAGAAAAGTTTGTTGGCTGGATTTAAATCTGTTAGAAAGGTTTTGTGAAAGATTTGGGTTACATTTTGCAATTCATGAGATAAATGTTGCTGAGACACTTTTGGCCGAAGTGTAGTTTGAATAAAAAGAGGGACACTTGTGGGAGCAAAGAGACTGCCACGTGCAAAGGATGCAGGAACGGGAAGGAGAGAACTCAGCACGTGAGATAAATACATACCAGTCAGAGTCTGTTGCAGTGGCTCTCTTTGTTATGAAGAGTTTTTTACGTAAGTTCTTTGGATAAAGAACCTAGGAAATAGAAAATTGCCTCCAGTCTTGTGCGCACCTGGTGGTTGCTGTCGGATCTGGGCATACTGTTGGAAGGAAAGGCAAAGAGCCTCTGAGGAGCTGGGAATGGAGAGGGGAGCTGTGGGTCCTACATTCCAGACTCTGCTAACAACTGGTGATTGATTACCTTTCCATTCCTCTCATTCTTATGAAACTCTCTGATGCAAAGTAACACCTATGAGAGAGAAGAACTTGGGGAAGGAAAGGGATGGAGTGAATGGCCCCGTGAGCTGGGTCACTGAAGAAGCATTTTGTGGCTTGGTTTGCATTTTTTTTTTTCCTGTTTTCAGATTCTTTCCATCTCTCTCTCTCTCCCTCTCACTCTCCCATGGGCTGATGTCTTCTGAACAAGATGGAGACTGGACAGCGTTTTTTTTTTTTAAATCATTTCCCCCTACAGACTGAGGGTAGAATTTCTAGTTATATACTTAGAATAGTGAAATTGTATTTTAATAAAACATTTTTGGATGCTTTGTGAAATTTATTATGAAAATGCTCCTATCCTTACAATATCTTTGTTCTTATAACAGCCCAGTATGGGGTTTGACTTTGATCCTTTGTTGTTCCTGGTTTTCATGTGAAGTCAGTTTTCCCCAACTTTTAACAGAGGGACATGCTTATGGATAGCTTTTTGGATTCCATGGCTCTGGAGTGCCCTCTGCCGTCACTTCGGAGTGCAAAAATTCGGACCTTCTCAAATCCCCAGTGCCCCTGACACCCCCATGCCCCTCACTGCACCGGGCCCATGTTTTCCTTTCTCTTTTTTTGTCTCTGTTCTGCTTAATTTGGATTCTACCCCCAGCAGTTTCTCTTTGGAGTTGAGTTTTGTCCTGCACATGAACTTTGCCCAGTTACTTTTGGATCTTCATAGGGACCCTTCAGTCTTTATGTGAACTTGGACTCACCAGCTATCGTATACTCTGAGGTCCAACATTTTTAGCTGCTGTTCTCAATGGGCCTGCCCAACTAGGTTTCTAGTGAGTACCTGTGTTTATTTTGGGGTGCTCAGGTCTCTCAGAGGCCCCGATGCTTCCCGCCGCCTCCTCTCGTGGAGCTGGTGCTGTGCAGATCTTGGGACTGTCGGTGATTTGTTCCTTCCCGCTCGGACTTGGGCCTTGGTGGAGACACTCTGCCACCTAGGTTTTGTGGATGTTTTCCATGGAGTTTTGATTTTGCAGTCTTACTTGCTCTGTTCAGTGTTTATGGCGGCGGGGTGGGGGGACGACTAAAATACTGTGCCACTACTGCCACCATCTTCCCAGAATCCCTGTACCTGCTTTTCTTTTCTCAAACTTTCCCATTATTGACCTCCCTGGGTTTTGTTTTGAACAGCTGTTTTCCTTTGGTCAGAAGCATGTTCTTTGCTAAATCTCTCTGAGCTTGGGAACCACCTTCCAGCAGGAGATGGTGGCAGCTGCCT